>PVJH01017678.1:0-47189 GCA_004026705.1 Nesogale talazaci | reverse complement strand
TGAATTCAGTGGAGACCTAACAATGGATAGTGTTAGTGGAAAAATATGCCTTTTCAGTGATATTTCTGAAAGAAAGAGAGTGACCCCTCCCTATACCTCCCTTCACCGCCAGTCTTCTACCTGGAGTTTTCTGGAAGCAGATGCCAGTGTCTGGAGCCTGGCAAAGGTGCCTCCCTCCCTCTGAGAGATGTTGGACCTGGTTCTCCATGCCAGTTCTCTGCCAGGGGTCAATCCTCATGGGCTGGCAGCCACAAGAACTGGCGAGCATGGCAGGGTGAGACTGACTGCACAATGGACCAGAACCCCTTGGGATCCCATGCTCCCTGCCTCTTATCTGCTCTCACTGCAGGGCTCATTGGGACCAAAGTCATTGCAATGGCTACCTTGACAGTCTGAGGATCTTTCTGGGGGCTTTGTTCTTACTCAAGAAAACAAGGTGGAGACCTGGGTTGGAGCTGTAGCCTTGCAGAACTTGAATCTGCAAACGAAGGAGGATGAAGAGAGGCAAGGGAAAACGGGACTACCTAGGCCAAGAAAAGCCTGGGAATGTAATTCTTAAATGCAGCTAAACACACAGGGTCTGCTGACCCAGAGTGTGGTGGTTTGAACTCACCCACCAGCTCCTTGAGAGAAATGCCTGGCCATCTGCAGCCTAGGAAGCCCTTAAGGTCAAGGCCACCCTGTGCTGCAGGGTCACCTCAGATCAGAATCAACCAGACAGAGCATGGTGACAACATGTGGCCTGAGACGGGAAAGGTCCTGGGGCATCTCTGACATGCTGTGGATTCAAGCAGAGAAACCAGTGAGGACAAAAAAGGGCTTCGGAGTCACTGTTTTGACCTAGGAAGCAGAAACCACTGTGAGGCCATAATTGCTGTCCCTCTCCCCGGGTCCCTCACCACCACCTTATTTGTGGAGGGGTGGCCCACGCCTTGGTGACGTGTTGTGTCTCTGACCACACAGATCAGCAATTCACAGCCACCAGCCGTTCCTTGGGAGAAAGGCAGGGCCGTCCGTCTACTCCCATAATGAGTTATAGCCTGGAAATCCCACATGGGCTATACTACCCTATCCTGTAGGGTCACCATGAGTCACCGTGGATCAATGGCAGTGAGTGCCACTCCTCACAGACCCTCTCCACCCCCTCTCACCACCCTCCCCAACCAAACAAGTTGCTGCCCTAGCCAAGCTCTGGAGCTGCCCAGACTCCTGAGTCAGCCGAGTCTGCAAGGCTATAGCCCTCTGGCTCTCCCTCCACTCTGGGGTGTGGATAAAAGGGTCCAGCAGGGAGAAGGGGATTCTGGGAAGCCTCTGAGGGAGCAGAAGGCAAAAGGAAAATGGGGTGCTACCTTTGGGGGGTGGTGAACCTGCATAATAGTTCTGATGCTGAGTGGTGGTCTTGCAGGGCAGTCAGCGTCCCCGGCTGCCCCCCAAGAAGCACGCTTGAGGCAGACCACTCCATGACACGGCAGCTTGTCTTTCCCTGCCTTGTGCCCCTTTTCCTCGTCCCCCTCCCAAGTACACCTGGGGTTGATGCCGGGCTTGTCAGGTGGGCTCTGACGCATGGCACCTGTGTGTTAAACAGATGGAAGCCTGGCCCTGCGCAGCACCGTTGTCACCATCTGTCCACTTAGCTGGCCTATCTTGAGCAGCTTCCAACCCAGGGGTTCACCTACCAGCCCTCTCCTGGACCTGAGCCTGCTGTGGTCCGTGGAGCTCTCCTGATCTTTCTTTCAGAAGCAGCTCGTCCGTCCTTCCTTCCCTGTCGGTCTCCATCAAGAAGCTCCACAGAAGCTGTCCACTGTGGGCGAGCCTGCTGGCAATTGAAACATGGGCGGTCAACCTCCCAGCATGAGATCAACACCCAGACCACCACTGTCCGACACACTGACACCCACAGGATCTGGGGTGAAGAAAACTGTCTCCCTGAGCAACCTGGAGGGCTTGCCCTACTGCGTGCTGTGGCCGTGTTCCACAAGCCATGTTTTCAGGCCAGGAGGAGGGGGTGGTGAGAAGTGGTGTCTTTCTCTCTGATCCCTTCAAAGACTCCCCATTTCTTTTGCTAAAGGATCCCTGATACTCACAGCCACGTCTTGCAGAGGCATGTTTCCCGAAGGCTGAGGTTTGAGCAAGGGTTGGTTAATTGCTTTAGGAAAGTAGCATAATAGGTGCTTTCTCCTTAATCGACCAAGAACTTGAACAGGTAGTCAATTAAGTCTCCTTGCATCCACAACATTTGCAACTGGTTTCTCTGAAAACAGGAAAGAAATTTCTTTTAATAGTAAAAACAAATGAACAAGCAACACCATTACCAGAACAACAGTGACAAGAGCAAAACCCCAAGTCACAAATCACCCACAGAGCCAGGAGGCAGGATACCTCCCTGAGGGGGCAGTGAGGACTCAGAGGGAGAAGTCTTGCCCTCCATGTGGAGATCGGGATCTGTATCCCTCGCCGGTGCAGCTACCACCCCTCTGCCAGGGGAGACCCCTGTGCTACTATGCTGGTGAGCCAGTTTCAGGGAGCATCCAGACAAAGGCAGACTAGGAAGAAAGACCTGGCCACCTGCTTTGAACTCCCTGCGGATGACAATGGTCCCATCAACGCTCCATCATAGGAGGGCACAGGCCTGGCCAGAAGTTCTTTCTGCTGTGCATGGGGTTCCCTGTGACTTTAATGGCAGTTCACAAGGTCACCCCCACCCTCACCCCCAGCCAGCCTCGACTCCCTGGCAGAGAGAAAAGAAAATGGATGCGATTCCTCCCCTTTGAATGTGCACCTTCTGCCTTGGCGTCCTGTCAATCTTTCATGAGTTGGCAGCGTGTTCCTTTATTCATGCAGCTGGCCCCAACCAGTCTGAGAGCTCTCCGTCTGAGAGGAGTGTGTGTGGTTTGTAACTAATGAGGCCAGTTGGGGGTTGGATCCCCAAGGGGGGCAGTTAACTTCTCTGCTCCACGGTTGCCAGCAGCAGTTGCCTGCTTGGCTGTAACCAGGCAGGGCCCAGATGCAGGAAGGGGCGCCTTGTGGACCAAGGCCGAGCATCCAGCGTGGTGCTACTTCCCACAGCGCCTGGAGACGGCGGATGCGCCTGGAGATGTCGGAGTCTGCGGCGGCGCAGTGTCCTCGCTCTCCTGGAAGGGCAAAGCAGATCTTAGTCTCATGATTCTGTGTTTTATTGAAGGAGCCCTGCTAGCGCTTGGGAGAAGCTCTTGGCAGTGGACACCTACCCAGCGCCTAATCGGGAGAAAGGCTTGCCTCTCTGCTCCCGTCAAGGTTACCATGCAGAAAACCCTAAGGTACCGCGCATCTCTACTGCCTGACGGTACCGAGTCAGAACCCATTGGGAATTGGGCCATCCTCCCTGAGCGGTCTGCTACTCTTGCAATGGAGTCCCTTCCCCCCCCCCCCCCCCCGCCTTTCTGCGGGAGGCTATGAGTTGGGCTGCTCACTGCAAAGTCAGCAGTTCAAAACCACCAGCCACTTCCTGGGAGAAAGATGAGGCTTTCTACTCCCCTGTCTAAAGATTTACGGGCTCAGAAACCCACAGGGACAGTTCTTTCCTGCCCCGTGGGGTCTCTCTTGGCGTGCAGGCTGTGAGTTGAGCTCCTTTGACGCAGATGCACGAGGCTGCCTCTGCACATAAAGATTTGAAGTTTTGAAGTCCCAGAGAAGCATTTCTACACGGTCGGGTAAGGTTGCTCTGTGTCCAGACGGAGTGGATGGCAGTGAGCCTGCAGTTCTAGGGAAGAGATGCCTGCTTCAGAACAGCAGCAGTGAGGTCACGACCAGAGGCTAGCATGCTTCCCATGTGTTTACTTGGGATTTAAAGACAGCAGTGTTCTAAGCCATGGAAGCAGATGTGTCTACAAGTGCAGAGTGCCAAGAACTGCTGGTAACTAGATACTGAAGCCAAGTGCGTTCATGACACTATCAGGCATGCTCCCAAGAAGATTTGCCGTCTGTGGCAGTCATGTATTCGTGATGTCAATTTTCTGATTGGGATGTGGGGGTGGAGTCTAGACTGTTAATCTGGAGGTAGCCGATGAATAGCCGATGAGGCCTCTGTGTTGACATGGCTTTCTCCCGAGAATTCTGGGAAACCTCGTGGTATTTCCCAATTGGAGAAGAGAAACTTGACTCTCAGTCTCTGGGAGTCAGTCTCCGAGATGATGAACTACTGACAAGACAAGATGTCAGCATCTGAGGAACTGGAGGAGCCGCAGGAGGAGCCCACACAGCCTTACCCTGATGGAATCTGAAGCTGGAGAAGCCACGTGGAAACCCCTGCCAGTGCTGAGTTGTTTCTACCACTACTGGATGTTGTTGATGGACCCAGAGCCCTGGAGCGAGGAGCCCTGCCAGCACCCAGATGGTTCGACTGCACATGTTTTATGAGTTGGGAGGAGACTTTGTAGACTGGTATCAGACATATGGGCTAATGCTGGATTTATGACCTTGCACTGGACTGGGTTTGGATGCTTTCTCAATGTTCCATGCCTCTGATATATAAACCTTTCCCTTATATCCATATGAGTGTCTATGAATTTGTTTCTGTAGTCTATCCGGACTAACACACTGCCTCAGAAAGCCACAGGGGCGGTGCTATTCTGTCCTGTAGGGTCATGGTGAGGAGGTGGGAACAGCTTGCTGGCGTGAGTTTGGTTTGGGGTTTTGGAGGAAACCGATGTGGCAGCTCCCCGGGGCCATCTGAGGCTACTGTGAGTCCAGCTAGACTTGTTGGCACTGAATAAGAAGCTGAAATAGACAAGAGAGGACCTTTCTTCTCCAACCACACTCTGAATTTGTTTGGACTTGTAAGCATCTGGACTGTGAGGAAAGAAATTTCTGTCTTTTCAGTTCACCCACTCGTGGTATTTGTTTTTTTTTTTTTACAGCAGTTCTATTAAGGACAGTGTGTTTGATTATTGCTTCTCCCTTTCAGTAAATCAACAAGTACTTACCAAGCACCTGCTATGTTGTGGGTCAAGGGCCTTTGGGGACTAGGGAAAGCTGATGTCCTTCCACCCCCTCCGGGATGTGGTTTTCATTCTGTAGCACAGAGGTCTCCTGGGGAGGCAGATAAGGAAACACCAGATTGGCAACTAGACAGAATTATCAATCTGTGTCCCAAGTTTGGCAAAAGTAAAGAAGAGGAAAGAGTACTTCCCCTGTGATTCTAGTGGCTTACAAAGCAGATCAGTTTCCCATTCGACATACCCTTTGTGCGTCATCTCATTCATTGCCATCCCCCAACATACCCACCTGGATTCCACAGCTTCCTTGTTTCCTGCCTCCACTCCGACTTCCCACCCAGCCCTTCTGAATTTTGCCCTAGGTCAAAGGCTGCCCCTTGATCCCAAGTGGTTGGCTCTTCTTCAGTGTGTTGTTCTCTCTTCCAGAGCTGTACATTGAATCCCCGAAGTGAGTTTCAGTCCACATATGCTGTGAGGGGTTCCACCAAGTCTTATCCAGCCTGTAAGCCTCGATTTAAGGTCTATTCCACATGTTTCTTCTGCTCTGTCCTGGGCCTTCTAAGGCAACCCCTTTCAGAGCGCTTGGGAGAGGCAGCAGAGCACTTAATTCATTTCCATCAGTTCTTTCCTTTCAACAGGGAGACACCAATCTCCACTCCTAGGAGCTTTCAACGTCCCAGTTGCTACTCACTAAGGTCAGCTGTAGAATTTGGTCGTTCCAGGGCCTGAAATTTGCGACTTGAATTTGGTGTCCTCTGGAATGTGGGTTTGAGGCCCCAGGGCAAGCAACTCATTCCCTCAAAGGTGTTTGGTTATGTCTGGGAAATTTTCATGGCCTCTGTGTGCTCTGCCACACTCACAGGTATGTGTGCAGCAAAGGTCCATACCCAGGTACAAATCTCCTCTGTCAAAGCTGTGTCTATGAGTGTTTGTGTATCTAGCCCCAGCCTCCCTACCCCATTTGTTCTGGCCGAGTGGCTATCCAAGCAACAACTCGTAGATGCATAGATCACAGTATTTCAGGGTTGTGTATGCAATAGTACTTACCTCTGTTGCTATTAACCCTTGCAACCCTCCCCCCCAGTATTTCCCCCTGCCTCCTGTATTCTTTACCAGTCTCTCTCTTGCTGTGTATTGCCTTCCTCTTCACCCCAGGTAGCACGTGTTTACCCTTAGGCCATTTATGTATTCAATCAACAAAGCCTGGGGCTCACAGATGAGCCCATGGTGGAGCCTGCATCATGACTGTGATCTCAGGGTTCATCAGTCAGGAGTTATGCTCAGAGCAACTACAGAAACATAAAGAAATGTAGCCTTTTCCAGCAATGTCATTTAAGGCTCAAGGAGGGTCCCTAACTCACTCACTCATTCACTCACTCTACCAGCAAGTTGATTTGACTCACAGTGAGCCTATAGGATAGGGTAGGACTGCTCCTGTGAGTTTCTGAGGCTGTAACCTTTACAGGAGCAGAAAACGGTCTTTTTTCCTACAGAGAAACTGGTAGGTTTGAACTGCTGATCTTGGGGTTAGCCAACTAATGCATAACTCACTATGCTACCAAGGCCCCTGATGGAGGAAGCAAATTCACTCTGGGTTCCAAGCAGGATGAAGGCTAATGGGAAAGGGTAAACTACAGAATCCTTGGAATTGTTGTTAGGTGCCAAGGATTTCTCTCATACTCAAAGTGACATTACATGGCATAGGAAAGCAAAATCCCCAATACTGCCCAGTC
Organism: Nesogale talazaci; assembly: GCA_004026705.1. Classification (NCBI taxonomy): domain Eukaryota; kingdom Metazoa; phylum Chordata; class Mammalia; order Afrosoricida; family Tenrecidae; genus Nesogale; species Nesogale talazaci. The sequence goes on along the minus strand of PVJH01017678.1, from coordinate 40,483 downwards.
CTATGACATTGTCTCGACCGGGCTGCATTTGAGCCCACTGTTGGCAGCCACTGTTGTCCATCCATCTGGTCAAAAATCTTCTATGTGTGTGTGTGTGTGTGTGTGTGTGTGTGTGTGATGCCCCTCTCCTTTACCCAGCATGATATCCTTCTCCAGGGACTGGACTCACCTGACCATATGTCCAAAATATGGGACATGAAGTCTCACCATCCTTGCCTCTAAGGAACATGTGGCTTTGACTGTGGCCCATAGTTCCCCAAGGACAGATGTGGTTGTTTCTCTAGCACTCTCGGTAAGAGGACATGGGGTAGGTGGGGGATGGCCTGGAAGTCTAGGCAGCAGAGTGTGGATTTTTTTTTTGGGGCTGCTTTCTGTGTTACCCGGATATGTGGGGGCAGAGAGAACTACATGTGCTTCCTTTGGGCACGGTCTGGACTTACTTAATTGGGTCCCCACTGCAGTATGTGTTGAATTCCTGGCCTTGTACTTGCGGCTGTGACCCCCTTTGGAAACAGGGATCGATAGGCAGTCTTGAGGCGTGAGGTGGGCGGCAAGACAACTTGCTGGCTGGAGCCAGTATTGATCTTGCAAGCAGGCTGTCGGCAAACCCAGCAGGCAGCTGAAACGGGAGGCTGCTGGCAGCCAGTGCCTTTCATGGGGACGACGCTTCAGATTTTCTTCAAAGCCAGAGAGCTCAAAGGGAGAGCCTTTCACTAATGTGTTTGCCTCACACTAACGCCATACCTTGGGGAGCTGCATCCCATTCTTTTGGTAAATGCAAAGTTCAGGGAGGAAAAGAACACCACCGCCCACACCAGTTTGTCTCCCTCTTCAATGCGGTTTGGGATTCAACTCAAAAACTGCAGCAATGGAGGGGGGAAGAGGAGCTTATACCAAGGGCTCAAGCAGAAAATATTTGGAAATGAAGATGGCAGCATGTGTACAAATATGCTTGATACGAATGATGTGTTGAATGTTATAAGTGCCGTAAGAGCTCCCAATAAAATTATTGGGGGGGGGGGGGAAACTGCAGCAAAAAAGGGAACAAAGCTTGTATCGAACGTTCCACATGTGCAAGTCGTGGGGAAAGGCCTTTTGGAAGAGTGCCGGTAGAGCCCCTGGCTGTTGTCAGCCATTGAAGACCCTCAGCTGCTCTCTGAAAGGTTGGCGGTTCCAGTTGCCCGAGAGGTGCCTCTGAGGAGAGGCCTGGCGAGCTGCTTCTGAAAAACCAGCCATTGAAAATGTGGTGGAGCATGGTTCTGCTCTCAGCCACACGGGTTGCCAAGAGTCAGCACCGGTGTGGGCCAGGGGTCGTAGTAGTGGAATAGGGAAGGGGGTCTCCGGAGATACAGCAAGGCAAAACCCACAGCAGAGGAGGAGAAATGACAGGACAGCTCTGTTTTCTCACAAAAGCATCTTAGGTCATCTACTGCCTTCAAGTCCAAGTCTAACAACCCTATAAGTGGGAGCAGAACTGTTCCCATGAGTTCCTGGGGCTGCCCATCTTTATGAAAGAGGGGACCTGCCGAGGTGCCGGTGGGATTGAACCACCATCCTCTCGGTTAGTGGCCCAACACGTAGAAACCCCCCCCACCCTGTGTTTAAGACAAGCCCCCAAACACAAAAGCCAAAGCTCTGACCAGGTTCCCCTGGGTCAACGCCATCTCATGGAAACCCATCGCTGAGGACCAGCAGCCAGGCCCGTCGGTCAGGCTTTCTCTGGCTGCTTTCTCAGAAGGTCGCCTTTCTCCAGACATGCCTTGGAGAGACTCATCTCTCCCACCGGGTGGTGGCGTATTCAACTACCGCTTTCACCCTGTGACTCCAATCCATGAGGGACGTAGACAGGCAACTGTCCCCATGACTCTGCTTCAGAGGAAAGTGTGCTGATTGAATGTGCGTGACTCCCCTGGCACCCTGGGACTTCAGGGATGGACACCCTGTGAGCAAGTGGTTGGTGCCCAGGGGCAGGCCTGCCCACTCAGAGCCCAAGCTCTTTGGAAGTTTATACACAGGGATTGTAGCGTCAGAACTGTCTTTGTCTCTGTGTTCTGCAAAATCGAGACCATTTGGCTTTATGACTAATAATGAGTGTCCTGTCACGTGACTTGATCTCACACAGGTTGTTTTTCTTCCAGGGCCTGCCTGGGGCAGGGAAGTCGGTGAGAGAAGTCTGTTCTCTCTGATGGAGCTGCATTGGCTCGGCACATGAAGCATGCAGGGCTGCATGCAGGGCACGTCCTGAGCTGAGCTGAAGTCTTCTCTGCTCTCAGTTCATCCTTTTATGGATTTTTTACTGCAGGTATCTCTACAGTGCCAAGATTTTTTTTAAAGACTCCACCTTGGGGGCCACTCAAGAAAGTGTCTGGGCTCACCCTGGGGAGGCTCTATGTAGATGAGCCCCTCTCTTGATTGGTTCCAGAGAATGAGAAACCAATGGGAGGATCCTGACTTGGAGGAATAAGACCCCAGGCCAGCCTTCCCTGTTGGGAGAAGCGAGTTCACAATTCCTCTTCTGGGAAGGGTCCCTGGGAAAGAATAGCTCGTGATCTCATGCACACGACTGCACTTCTTGGACTTGGACTGAAATCAGGATTTGAAAAGACAATGGGAGTTTCTATGTGCAAGTGCGCATTTTCAGAGGACACTTTGAGCACAAGCGTCTGGCTGGTTTGAGGGAGTCTGTTTAATTTTGTGAGTGTGTGTGGTAAAAAATATTTACAATGAAGCATTCATCATGTTATATGACCATCAGAGCCAGGGAAAACCTTTGGGAGCCCGGTGTTACTCCTTGTCCAAATTATCCAGGTATTCTCTAAATCTTCGGGTAGATTTTGAAGTGTGGATACTATTAATTTAATGTGGTCTGTTGCTAGAGGAATGCTGGTGGTACAGTAGTTATACACTGGACTGCTAACCCAAAGGCCAGAAGTTTGAAACCATTAGCTTCTCTAATACAACAAGTCTTTCTACTCCCGTGAAGTTATCACGGAAACTTACAGGGGCAACTGATCTTGTCCTGGCTATCAGTTGACATAAATTTGAGGGCAGTGAGTTTGAGTTATTTTTAATTGTTGCTAGAGGATAGGTCCTAACCAAGTTTGGAATTTTGACATATAAAGTGTTAAAATAGGCTTGAAGGAAATGCACAACAGTTTTCTAGTTCCATCTTGAGAACCTGAAGGGTAGTTACTGGAAAGAAGACAATATATATCAAAAGTTAAAGTCAGATATGACCCTGTCCTTTACTTGCCCTCACAAGGAGATCCCTAAAGATACAGGTGTTTAGCACCCATTATATTTGAGAAATTTGAAGAAATCAGATGGCCCTGCCTTTCAGAAAGAGTTACCTTACAACAGGCAGTCATTTAAGGGAGGTGACAGCTAAGTCCACACAGAGGAAGCACACCAGCCCATGTGATCCAAGAATTGCAAATAATAAAATCCAAGACAGGAAGAGGAAATAGAGTTTAAATTCTGAGCACCTCGTTTGTCAAAGGTTATGGATGACAGTGAAAATCCAAAATCCATTTCCAGGATCTTCTCTTAGAATAAGCTTCTGATGAGTCCCCTTCATCCATTGATGAGGGATGTAGACAGTTTTAGTGCATTGAAAATCAATTAATGAAACTGTAGTTAAGTAAAAAAATTAACATCTTATCATTTGTTCTCCTTTTTGTTTTGTTTTGTTTTTGTTTGTTTTTTTTGTGAGCATCACTGCCTCTCGTGGTCGTGGGTGCTACCCAGTGCCACTCCTGAGAACGGCTGTTGGATTTGAACCGCCAAGCCAGTGGGCTGCAGTCCTGCACTCAACCACTTATACCACCGGGGCTCAGCCCCACTTGTTAACTTTTTTGACCCATTTTACATTTGTTCTAGTCTTTGTTATTTTCTGTTATCTCTTCACCTGAGGTTTTAAAAAATATTTTATTTTGTTATTATTATTGGATTGGATTTTTTTTCCCTTTTTGTATGTTTTCACTATATGAAACACAGGATAGGTAAATTTATAGAGCCAGTAACTGGGTGAATAGTTTCCTGGGGGTACAGAAGAGGAGTTTGTGGGGTAATGGGGAGCTAGTAATAATGAATACAAGAGGGAAGAAAATGTTCTAAAATTGATTGTAGTGATGCTTGCATAATTTTTTAATATGTTTAAACTATCAAACTGTATGGTATGTAAATTAGATGTCAATAAAGCTGCTAACATTAAAAAATAATTAAAGTCACATATTTGCATTTTTCAAATCTTAAATCAGGTAAAAAGGTTTTGCTTTGTGTTCTAAGTCGACCTGGTTCTGGGCATTGGTGTGCTATGGGTGTGACCTGCAATGGATAACACCAAGTGACAGTCTGTAAAATGAATGTGCAGTGTCTCTGCAGGAATGTCTTCTTTTAGAACAGTGGCTTCGACCTTCCTGATGCCAGGCCCCTTTCATGCAGCTCCTCCTGTGGTGATCCCCAACTATAAAATAATTTTCATCGCTCCTGTTATGAATTGAAAGGATCATTCGACGTCCAAGGGGGTTGTGACCCACAGATTGAGAACCGCTGTTTTAGAACAACAACCCCGTCGTTATAGCAACACAAATGGTTTTCTTAGGTCTTGTGCACATGTATCGAGATACCTCCAAGACTAAAACTCCACTCTCCTCTACTTTTCCCCCATCTAATATGTCGAGGGGGTTCAAAAGTAAATGAGGAGAGAGTTTGAGCTTTGTAACACTGTGCTCCGCAGGAACCCTTGTGCATAGATGGCTGCTAATTGCAAGGTCAGCAGTTCAAAACTGCCGGCTGCTCACAGGAAAGCAATGAGGCTGTGTGCTCCTGTGAAGATGTCTAGGGTCAGTTCTACCCTGTCCTGTAGGGCTGCCACGAGTTAGAATTGACTGGGTAGCAGGGAATTAGTGTGCTCAGGTCAGAATGGCTGTATTATAGTGCTGCCACTCTCAGCTGCACATACACTGCAAACATGTGCTGTTATTTTTGCCGTTGCCAATATTTTTATAGCTTGGATTTCATCAAAATTTAGGGTGTGTTAAGGAAAATATTGTGGTATCTGTGAACCCATATCAATAACTGCTATGAGACTTAGGAAATACATAAAGGAAAAGAGCGAGAACTTTGATAATGCTTCCCCCTTCATTAAGAATAACATTGCAGCTAAGTGATATAATCTCGTCTAGAAAGATTTTTACAAAGCAACATGTCCTTGGTATTCATTTATGCTAAGAAATATTGCTTGTAAGCATTTTACAGCTCAGTTGATCACATATTATCTTTTGATTAAGATGGATACAAAAGAGGACTAAAGATTTCATGTGGCCTCCTACAGGAGGAAGTCTGTGGAGGGGTAGGGGGTTGTGGGGGTCATGAGTGGGGTTGGGTGGGCGGTGGCGGCCCCATGAGGTAACCGACTGCACAACACCAACTCCTCTGACGAATACTGGTGGGTGTGCCCGAGGGCATACTAAAGAACCTTCAAACCGAGATCTCCCATTTCTCGTGTTGCAGGCATCCACGAGGCCCTGCTTTTTCTTTCTCAGACCTGCTGCTTCTAAACTGTGGAGGGCGACTGACTGGGTGGCATTTGAGGAAGAACCTTGCAGGAACACAATTTTGGCAGCCACTCTGAGGTCAGGTGGGCTGTGGACCCTGTGGGCACCTGGCTAGGCATCTCTCACCGTCAAGCACATGGTTAACGAGAGAGTGGGCTGGTGAGGACTGAAACTTTGGAGACACTTTTTAAATGATCACCAGACAGTTTGGGGTGAATGATCCAGGGAGACAAGCCTGTAATCTGTACAGGCTGTAGGAAGGGCTGCTTTCTCAACAGGCATCAGTGTCTCTAGCTATCCTTACCAGTCCCAGACTCAGAGCCTCTCTGATTTCCACCCAGGAGTAACTCTAGCAGCCCTTCCCAGGGCGGGAGTCACTGGGCGATGCGACTGAGTTAGCTGATACTCAAAAGGCTGGTGGTCCCAGGCAAGCACCAGAGCACAGCCCTACTCGGAATCTCCGCATCGCCACACGGCAGAATCAGCTGAGCCAACCATCTGGCTTGCATACGGTTTGTTTTCCAAGCACGCGCATGTGCCCATGGAACACCCGAGGGTCTTGTGGAAACTGCGGACTTGGGTTCCGTAGGTTTGAGTTAGGGCGCACCTGGTGGAGTGGTGGTTCTGCAGTTAGCCTGCGACCCATAATGTGAACAGAGAGAAATCACCCGCTGCTCCTTGGGAGCAGCTTTCTACTCCCCTACAACAGGGCTTTCTACTCCCCTATGACAGAGCCACAGCCTCAGAAGCCCACAGGGGCAGGCCTACCCTGCCAATAGCCGCCTAATGAGCGGGAACCGACTTGATGGCAGTGAGTGAGAGGTTTGATCCTTCTCCTCTTCTAACCAGCTCCCAGGTGATGCCCACACAGCAGGTCCACGTTCTGCCTTCTCCCCCACTCCTGGGCAGAGATAACGCTCCCCAATGCTGGTGCTTGTAAGGCTGAGTGCCTCCTTCCAGATCTGTCTGAACCCAAGTTTGTGACACCAGGGAATAAACCAAAGGGCTGAACCCCTTTTGAAGAGTGGGGCTTTCTGAGGTGAACTCTGTAGGGGGCAGGGGTGATCAAACATTAGCAAGAGAGAGGAAGGCAAGCCAGGAGGGAGGGTCTCTGTGGGAAGCCCCTTGTACTACCACCTTTCAAAGATGTAGCTGGCAAGCCCTTGCTGCTTTGATACACTTCAGTAGACAAATGAAATGCACAGAAGGCTTCCGAGTTGCCCTCAAGCTCTCACTGCTTTGAGACCCACCTGGCCCTTCAGATTAAGAACCTTGCCTAACTCCATCATCACTCTCTGGCTGGCCGGCTAGGGCTGGTCTAAACAGCTTGGGCAGTCCACTGGACACAGTGAGGTACCCATCGGAGGCCATTGCAGTAACACTTACCTTCAAGCCCCATCTTCCCTGCTCTTGGACATAATTCACATTCTCATTGCAGAAAGTATACGCTCCAAAACCATCTGGCATCAAAACGACAATCTTTTAGCCAACTGAAGGTAGCGCTTCCTCCCTCTAGCTCAGGCTAGACTTGGGTTCAGAAACCTACAGTGAAGGAAGGCATCAACAACTCACTCATCCCCAATGATGGGGATGTGGTATAGTCTGAGTTGTCTAAAGGAGCATGGTAGTTTCATGATCTGTTTCAATTTGAGAAGGTTAAGAGTGAAGGGGTGGAGCGTTGCCTGTCAATCAGGTCGAAGCTTGATGCTCTCATTGGGAGGTGCTAAGGAGGTCAATGACTTGCTGGAGGCAGGACACCTGCTGACGCTCTTGGAGACTCTCCTGACAAGACGGACTCCCTGGGAGACATTGCAGCTGATGAGACACGTGGAACTAGGCTAGTGTCCTTAGCCATATGGAGACCCCGGCCAGCACTGAGATGCTTACACCACCACTGGATCCACAAGACTTCCCACCCACTGGCCTTTGGTTTTTCTGCATTCAGTGACATTGCATGTGTTTCATGAGTCTGAAGAGGACTTTATAGGTTGGCATCAGACATACAGACCAATATGGATTTATGGACCTGATCTGGACTGGGCTGGGATATTTACTTAGTGTAAAATTACTCTTTATATAAACCTGTTATATATACATCTATGAGTCTCCCTGGATATGTTTCTCTAGTGTACCCAGACTAAAGAGAGAGATTCACTTCCAGAAGATGACTCCTGCCATTATGGGGGCTGACAAGTCCTAAATCCATATGTCAGATGATGTCTGCTATCTCACATGATTGCAAAGTCTGATGAATCCCAATGCTTTAGGTCAGGCATCAGGCTGGAGGCCTTTGCTGGCTTCCAGGGTTTGGGCAGTTGGCCATGTCAAGTGGGAGACTGAAGGTCCCTGGTGTCCTATGTCGCTGGCACTGGGCTCAGACACTGAGACAATTGCAAGACCTGAGAGAGTGCTGTGTGAGAACATTCTTTTATATCCTGGCTGTAGGCCACACACACCCCTGGAAGCTTTTCTTTCACCTGAAGTGACTGCTCACATCGGATCACAAAATAGACGACGATACAACGTGTCTGCCAAACCACTGAGAATTGTAGCCGAGCCAAGCTGACACATAACAATAACCATCACAAGGTATGACTATCTTCCAAACCAAACCCACCATCAGCAAGCTGATTCTGATTCACAGCAAGCCTAAGGGACAGAGTCCAACTATCCTATAGGGATTCCAAAGCTGTACATTCTTTATCAAAACACAGGGGCATGTTTTTTTTCTGGTTCAACTCACCAATCCTTTAGCTAATATCAGCTTCTAAAACACTGTCCCATCAAAATTTGCTTCTGCTCCAAAGCTATTGAAATATGTCCTTGGGTCCTCTGTGCGACAGAGTTCTCACTCAGCTGTCTGCCCCCATCCTGAGGTACATCCAGCAGATGTATCTCCTAGGATGTAATGACTACAGCTCTGTGCTAGATGGTGTAGGAAATGACAGTAATCACACAAATCCTCTTTCTTCATCTCATTAAGTGATCTCCCTCAGAGGTTCCTTCACCAAAAGGAACCTCATTACCCTGCAGTCATCCGGTCAAGAAGACAGTGCAGGAAAGACATCCTGTGTCCTTTTATTCAAAAGACACAGACAGTTGGGCAGCTATTAGAGATGACACTTACAAATTACAAGGTGGGAGGTTCAAATCCACCAGCTTCTCAGGAGACAGATGCGGCGTCAGAAACCTTTAGGTTCACGTTGAATAAGAAGCAATCTGATGGCAGTCGGTGATACAACTAGTTAATGAAAGGGTTGACCACGCCAAAGCTTCTTGAAAAGAATCGATTGGATAATGTCTAAAAGGTGCATTCCAGGGCTCACACAAGGTCTTCTGCAATAACCTTCTCACTTATAGGTTGGTAGTTCAAACCCAGTCAGAGGCCTCTCTGGAGACAGGCCTGAAAGATCACAGCCGTGAAAGCTCTAAGAAGTAAAATGCAGAAAATAATTTCACATTCTCATCAACTCCAGACTTTCTGAAGTCCCGAAGTCTGCGTGAGCCTCTGAAACTATCTCAGGATCATCTTTAGTCATTAAGCCAAGAACATTCCCTGACGTCTTCTCAGAAACAAACAGTCGCTGGGCTCATCTAGTAAAAATGCCTTGAGCACACTGCTCTTTTTGACAACAGTCACTCGAAAGGTTCCATGGGAACCTTGGGGGGCAGTGAGTTAATGTTATCCAGGGAGGAGCCTCTCACTATTAGGGGAAGAACAGATTCGCAAAGGCAAGAATGACAGCAATGCCACTGAATTGTACACATTGCTGGTGCTAGGCGCCTTAGAGATGGTGCAGGCACATCACGACCCTCTGTACAACAGAATAAGCCACGCTTCAGTCCTGCACCATCCTTACAAGCACATTTGTATCTGAGTCCTTTGTCGCAGCCCCCACGTCAGACCAACTCATGGAGGACCTTCCTCTTTTTCTCTGCCCTTCTGCTTTACCAAGCGTGATGTCCTTCTCCGGGCATGGGTCTTGCCTGAGAAAGCACGTGTAGATAATGTTAAATAAAAGTTAAAAACAATCAGTCAAACATAGTGTGTTGCTCTGATGGCATTGAAGAACAATCTTAGGGTTCAGAATAAGATATTGAGGGGAAAAGAGGAGGAAAGAGGAGGACCAGAGAGAAGAGAAGCTCATGCTCAGCAGGGACTGGACCGCAAAGGCTGCAGTTGTTCTGGTGGGGCTGGACCACTGTGACCTTGTGACTTCTTGGTCACATATGAATTCGGTTCAAGCATCCAGTCTGCATTCCGAGTAAGACCTCCAGACTGTGCTCCACTCACCAGTGGGCACCACATTTGGAAAATCCCTCTCCTGGCCCTTGTTGTGGGATTGTGAGAGCAGTTCATCATGAGCACATGTCAGGTCTGCCAGGAAAATTTTCAGATTTCCCAGAGCCCACTGCCTTTCCCAGAGCCTGCCAGGAAACGCTGGCTGAATGAACAAATTTTCAGGGCCTTACATCTTAACGATGCATTAAATATACACAAAACATAAGAATTAACCAGGGAGAACTGCCTGCCTAGATTGGTGTGTGTGTGTTTTATTCATAACTACTTTACCTGATTCCACTTATGACTCCCATAAATGACCTTTTATGCCATAATGTGAAACCCCAGGCAGTGGTGTCTCTCTACCACAGGAAAGAAACAAAGTGAGGACCTCCATCTCCCCTGTAAAAGGAGATGTGAAAGCAGGTTGTTTTTGAATTGGAGAAGTGATGGACCCAGCTCTTCCAAAGCCTCATAAGTCCTCAGCATCTTTTCTGGTTTCTCACTGCAGCTGGAATGACTGCCGTGGGACCCTGCCTGCCGCTGAGATTTACATTATCTGAGATTTAAAGCAAACACTATTTCAAAAATGAGCAGTAACTTCAATAATTGACTGAAGTTAATGTCCCAAGGCAGAATCTCAGGCCATCAATTCACCCTACCTGGTTCTTAATCTCTGGGAAATGTCTAGCATTTGGATCATGGCTCTACACCTAAGAGGCCACAATTGGAGGGTCCCAGCATCTTGGAGAAGATTTGTGATGTTAATCGCTTTGGGTCTTTATGTCTTCATGGATTCCTCTCTGAATAGCAATTTAACAGAAACTCAATGAAGAGGAGCAACTGAGGGTGTGTGTGTGTGTGTGTGTGTGTGTGTGTGTGTGTGTGTGTGTGTGTGCTCTTGCTAATGTGCAAACCAGGATAGCCAGAGGTGGACTCAGACTGCAAACACATAAAGTATGATGCACATGGAATATGAGGATTACACAGAAAGACAAAAAAACCTCAATAGTTCAAGAATTCCAATTTATTTTTCATACTTTAAAACGTCCTGGCTCTACTTGGTGCATGATTTTTTAAAATTAGTTAAAATGAGACAAAAAGTAGCACTTGAGGTGGTGGGGATTTACAAAAATAAATAAAATAAGTGGAACCTGTGAAAGCCAGACACTGTACAAGGTGGAAACCTACCAGAGAAAGAAAATATGACTATCCCTCAGCCACAGAGATGTCCAGGACCACTGTATGACTCCATCCCATCCACAGGTGGCACTTGTGAGGCCTGGAGACCCTAGGCAGTCCAGTCTAACTCCGCTTCTCCCAGGTTCCCCAGTAATATTTCAGGTGAAAGTTTTTACAAATCAAGTTTCTCCTGGATAATTTTTTACACAAAATATTTGGGGAGGGCTGAGCCCCGGTGGCGTAGTGGTTGTGCGCAGGACTGTGACCCACTGGGATGGAGGTTCGATTCCAGCTCCATGGAGCAAAAGCTGGGCCTCCTACTCCCACCACCTGAGGGCAGTGATGCCCCCCCCAAAATATTTGGGGAGATTGTTTACAATTTTCAGAGCATGTCATCACTTTGATTCCTTGCATTTGAGTTGTTCTATGTCCAGTATTCTAGTTTCCCTGCCTTCATACTCAGGGACTTAAAAAAAGTCCAGCCAAACCCTGACAGATCCATGTCCCTTAACATCATTGCTGAATACACACTATTCACAAATAAAAAGCACAAAAACCCTAAACTCACTGCTGTGGCCTAGGTTCTGTCTCATAGGGCCCCTAAAGGATAGAGACTTTTCCTGGGGGTTTCTGAGTCTGTCACTCTCCATGAGAATAACAAACCTCATCTTTCTCCCATGGAACAATGGTGGGTTTGAACTGCTCATTTTCTGGCAAGAAGCCCAACACTTGACCCCCTCTGCTACCTGGGCTCCTACACGGGAATGGAATCAAACGCACTCATCCACATTAGCACACTTTACTCAATCCAGCTTTGGTTCTGCCCACTAAACAAGGAACGATTGCCTGCCATGCCACCCAGACATTTGACAGTTGACGACAAGCTTGAGTAGGGCCAGGCTCCAGATGGTGGGCGAGGAGCCATACAAGCTGGGGGCAGAAAAACGATCTTCAGCATGATCTTTGACATCAGGAGGTTACATCCTGCTGCCTCCCAAATCTGGAGTCTTGTTGAGTGTCCAGCAGTGTCTGGTTAAGAACTGATTTGCTAGAGGACCCCAAAGGTAACCCACCCAAAAGTGTGGATCAGACCCATCCTATGTATCAACCTCTCCCAAACACACTTTTGATGCCAGTGTTGAACCTTGGACATTTTCAGTTCAATGGGTTGATTTGGAAGGTTTACTGCGTTGTCAGCCATCCAGAGATGGATTCAACTTGCCCCTTTAGGGAACAAAAGGGTGGGGCTTGTCCAGCTTTCATTGACAATGGGTGTCCAGGGCTCCTGGGCACCTTACAGGTGGGATCAGAAGGTGACGTCTTACTTCCTCCCCAGAACTGAAGCTCTGTGTATGTAGCAAAGCACTCAGCCGATCTCCCCACCTTGCCACAGAACAGAAGAGCAGAGGCATAGCTGGAGTCTCTGAGAGCTGGTCTGTCTGGTTTGCAAAGGATCCAGGACGCGAGAAACATCAGGGACGCATCAGCCCCTGCATCAGGGCAGAGAGGAGCCAAGAGAACAAGAGGAGCTGCCCCGAGGGCCCACTTCTTTGCAATGTGGGATCGGATCCTGGGAATTTCCCTTTTTCGGTACTCCAGTTAGGCGACCTTTCTTCTCCTTTGAAGAAAGAGAAGCAGGTGAGAAAGGGTGTCATGCTTGCATCCCAAGGTCATTCTGATTTGGAGCAGAAATCTCTTTTCCACGTGCTTCTCTGTGCAGGATGAAAATGTGTGTGTTAGGTAAGGGAGGCATCTAGTCACATTCCAGGGATTTTCCCTATGAGGGTTCCCAACTGGGAAGAAGCATTGTAGTCATTGGGTGTCGGATTCACTCCAGTACTAACTGAAAGGTGGGAGGCTGAAGTTCAAGGGCCTCCACGGAAAGGCCTGGGGGTCTACTTCTGAAGAACTGGACCTGGGAAACACACAAGGGTTCCACAAGGGGGTGGACTTGACAGCCACTGTTGGGGAGAAATAGGATTGAAGATCTAGGTAGAGATCCCATCTCCACCTCCACTAGGCTTAAACCTGCATAAGGAAGCTGCCTTCAGAGACTCTCCCTGTGGCCCTCGTTTTGAAGGTCCTTCCTCGGGCCATCCTGCCCACAGGGTCAGTAGTTCGAAACCACCAGTCACTCTGCGGGAAAAAGCTGCATCTTTCTACTCCCATAAAGAGTTCGATTCTGTAGGCATCGACTCGATGGCAGTGAGTTTTCGAGGTTCAAGTCATCCTTCTGAAGGAGCCTTGGTGGCATAAGGGTGGCAGTTTAAACTCACCAGCAGTTCTGAGGGAGAAAGAAGAAGCTTTCTGCTCCTGGAAAGAAGGATTTACTTCGTGGAAATTCTAGGCGAGGGCAACGTGAGTTGGAACTGACCCTGGCAAGGTTCTGTTGTTGTCCTTGTCTTGTTTTGTCCCCCTCCCTGAAGGTACTCCCTCCCACCTCTCTGTGCAGTGACCTCCACACGCTCACTGTGGCACAGTGCACATCTTCTGTAAGCTAGGGCTGCAGGGGGCATGCAGGAGGTGGACTGTCCAGTCATCACAGGGGCTGGAGGGTGGGCTGAAGACTCCTGATGTGGCCCTGTCTCCACCTGCATCGTTCTGCTCCGGATCTTCCGCTGTTGGAAGGCAGGCAGGCAGGAGGCCCTGGAGTTCATCCTGACGCCCACTTGGAGGTAATGAGCATGTTCAATAGAGGGGAGGGGAAGCGCCCCATGGGAACGGCAGAGAAACCTTCAAAGGGTTTCAAAGACTAGGCAGGAGGTGGAAGACAAGACTGTGGGCAGGGAGGGGTGAGCAGAGGCCTGTGGGTACAACAGCTAAGGCAGCACCTGTTCAGGAACTGCAAGGTCACCACTTGGCTGTGTCGCAGGAAATAAGACTGGAAAGGTGCCAGGGGTGGCAGTCCGGGGGCTGGGGTGTGTGCTGAACAGGGATGGTGTCCGCAAGAGGACTGCAGGTCAGGGGCTGCTCTCCGAAGCACAGTGGGAGTAGGAATTCCATAATGGTGTGTCAGAGGATCAGAGGAAAGGAGGTCAGGCAGAAAGGGCCACTTTGGGGTGATTTGCTGTAGCTGGTTCAAGGGTGACGCAGATAAGAAGATGGTAAGAAAGGTGCTGCTGATAAGATGAAGCAAATGAGAGCAGGCAGTTAGCGTTGACTATTTATCCATGACCTTTATTGACTCCCGGGGAAGTACATATGGCTATGCACTCAGCAGCTGACCGAGATTGGAGGGTCCAGTTCACAAAGGCTCCTAGGAAGAAAAGCCTGACGATCTGTGTCCAAGCAGTCAGCCCCGGAAAGACTGATGAAGCCCAACTCTGCTCTGGCTTAAGGTGGACCTGTGAGAGGTTAGGTCAGCTTGTACGTCTGTGAAGGCGGGGGTGGTATCCAATCTGTCAATCAGGTTCCAGGCTAATGACGTTTCTTTGGGGGTGTGGCCTTTGCTAACAGGATCCTTATAAAGCGGGAACTTCTGGGTCTCTTGCTCTGCCCTGTTTGACTGGTTGCCGGGTCTCACCTCAGGACCAGCGGTCCAGGTGGCCTGTGGACCTCAAGAGCTGGGGTGCCAGGCCGTGTTTCTGCTGACCTTGGGGCCACCCAGCCTCTGTGACAGCCTCACCACCCCGCTTCCCCCATCAGGACATTCCAAGTTTCAGGTAAAGAAAGATAGAAATTAAAGAAATATGCTAGGATATTTTTTACTTATAGAAAAATGTTACATCAACGTTTTCATTATTTGAAGTTTGCAATGGAAATCCTTAAAGATGCACTCTTGGATTCGTTGGACCGCATACTTTGGCTCTATTTGTCAGGAGAGAGTGCCTGGAGGCATGCTCGGCGAAGTGGAGGGGCAGCGGAGGAGACGACAACCCTCCATGAGGTGGGAGGACAGTGTGGTAGCAATAGTGGGCTCTGGTGAAGTGAGCCTGGCACAGGGCATGCAGGGTCCAGCTGTGGTGTCTGTGGGTCAGAGCCAGTTCAAGGGCAAATAGCCACTACCACGACATTACTTTGGCTGTTTCACTGAGAAACCCACTCAGGCTTCACAGGCAGAGGGCAAGGTGATCTCCCATGCCCAGGCTTTCTGTGATCACAGAAGAGATAGTGTTGATTAGTCTCTGTGTGGAAGAACTTCCTAGGAATCTCTGGGTGGCATAAATGACCAAGGGCTCAGTTTCTAGCCACAGGTTGGAGGCTCAAATCCACTCATAGGTGTTCTCAAAGGAAAAGCCCAAAGTAGCCATGCAATCCCCCCACTCCCTCCCCAACAACTCCCTCCCCAATACCTTCCCCCCCTTCCACAGAGCACAATTCCACTCTGAACCTCCCAGGGTTGACAGGAGCCAGAATTGACTGGACAACAGATGATGTGCTTTCCGAGGGGTGCTAGAACAACCCACTACAAATCAGTGACTTAACAATACTTGAATATATTCTCACCCCGCTCTCTCTGGAGGCCTGCAGCCTGCAATCAGTCTCTGGGATGAAGTCCAGCTGTCAGTAGCCATGTGGTCACACAGGAAACTTTACGCCAGTGGTTCTCAATCTTCCTAATGTGGCAACCCTTTAATACAATTCCTCATGTTATGTTGACCCCCCAATCATAAAATTATTCTTGTTCCTACTTCATACCTGTAATTTTACTTCTACTATGAATCAGGCAACCCCTGTGAAAGGGTCATTAGACCCCCAAAAGGGTCACAACGCACAGGTTGAGAACCACTGGTCTAGGGAATCCAATCCTGGCATCTTTCGGCTTCTGGGGGCTGCCAGCATTCCTTGGCTTATGGCACCATCACTTCAGTCTTCAAGGCTAACAGCATCTTCAACTCCCTCAGTGTTCCATCTTCTCCTGTCTATCTCCTCTGCATGCCTTCATCAAACCTCCCTTGACCCCCTTTTATAAGGTAGCATCATGGGGCCCACTCTGATAAGTTCAGCTCACCAGATTCTCAACATAATCATATCTATGTGCACTTTCTTTGCATAGAAGGTGACAGCCACATGTTCCCGAGATCTTTGAGGCTAGCCCTCTAGTCTTTTGCAATGTCTCCCTCCTTCCACTTGCTCCATGAGGGAGACTGCTGCACCGTAGGTGTCTACAATTATGCCTGACACAGAGAACAACACTCAACTGTCATTCATTAGATGGGTAAATAAATGAATGCAGCCAAGTAGGCTTGATTCTAAAAAGCACTTTTCATTATATGTTCATGATTTAATAACAATACACCATACTGTTCTAACTTCTATAACAATAAAATGGCTTTGATATGACAGTCATCTTACATAAAGGAAAACATGATTTAATGAAATGGAATTTTATGAGCTTTAGGCAAAGCAAACATTTGAATTATCTTGTTTAAATTAAATGGCTCTTTTGTGTGCAGTAGTAAGCACCAGTAAGTGTGTCTATCTCGCTAATACAGTGGCATCATTACAGTTTAAATTATACAATTTAATTATACATCGCTGAAATGTTCAGCCGAAATACTATTGAAGTACAAGCATGACCTTTTTATCCACTCATTTATGTTTTCTCTCCCCCCCTCCTCTAAATAATGTATACTTAGAAAGTTGAAGTTTTCCATGGGTTAAATAAAGCCTTGAGAAATGGATGAGCCCAGCCCAACCCTTGCCTGGCTACTTATTGCCTGGGTAACCTGGAGCAGGCTGCCCAAGTCTTAGAGTATTCCTGCTATGAAAGAGGGCCCTCGTGAGTGTCAGAGGAGCTCAGAGAAGTACCTTCTCTGGGCCCCTCACCCATCCCACAAATAGGCCAGGTGTTGGCATATCCTGTTTTAGATCTGGCATATAACTTCTCATACCCTTCCATACCGTGCAGACACACACTGGCCTAAAAACTTCCGGGGAGGCGGGGGGCAGTCCAAAGTGCTCATGTTCCACCCAGAGCTGTGCGTGCTTCCTCTGCCATTGTAGCGTGCCTTGAGGTCATTGCCCTCTCTGCCAAGCCCACTGCTGCTCATGCCGCGTAATACAACCCCAGGTGCCCCTCTGCCTGGGCCTGTGCCATCTCCAGGTACATTTGAGTGCCTTGTCCTGTCCACTGAACTTGGAATACCTTCGAATAGAGGGCCGCCTCTTCTAAGCTGTGTGCGGTAAAGCCCCTCTGTGATTCCTCGAATTTTCTTTGGCTCATTTTTGGAAGCAGGGCATTTTGATCATTGCTTGCCAGGCTTTGGGGTTGTTGTTCTCTTATTTGCCCTCTAGTCTGTCCTAATCAGGAAACTCTGCCAGGGTCTGTTCACTATGGCGACCCTGCTGGTATTTGAAACATTGGTGTCATGGCTTCCAGCAACACAGCTGCCAATGCAGCACCACACACCGAAGGATGGGTAGTGGGTTTGAGCTCCTAGGAAATAAGATTAAGAAGAAGCTGCCATATTTTTCAGACCCTAAGATGCACTCCCTCCCCCCTCCCCCACAAGGGTGGGGAAACAATGGTGCGTCTTAAGGTGTAGTACACCAGAACATTTTAGGATACTGATATCA
This sequence comes from Nesogale talazaci, assembly GCA_004026705.1. NCBI lineage: Eukaryota > Metazoa > Chordata > Mammalia > Afrosoricida > Tenrecidae > Nesogale > Nesogale talazaci. Next base: position 22,942 of record PVJH01017678.1, on the reverse strand, counting down.
TTTGGTTTAGGATTTTTTTCTTGTTTTCCTGCTCTAAAAACTGCATGTGTCTTATGGTCAGGTGCGTCTTTCGGTCCAAAAAATATGATAAGTTGGAGACCTGTTTAGAGGGGATGTTCTCCAGTGGGCATCTAGTGGCTGAAATGGAATTTGGCACCACAATTCAGACTGTCGGGTCTAGAGGTAGGAAGGACGGAACTGTCAGCAGAACTCCCTGGGGCACACATGGAGAGAAGCATGGGGGCAACAAAGTGGGCTTTCTGGTTTTTCTTGGAGACCCAGGGAAAGTGTGCCGCTGTCTGGGCCTGCAGAGTTGGTGCTGACTCCAGAGACGCCACAGGCAATAGGATGAAATGCTCCCTGGTCCCACACCAGCCTCACAACAGTGGCTGTGTTTGGGCCCACCATCGATGTCACTGTACTCATCCATCTCACCGAGGCTCTTCCTCTTTCTCCCTGACACTCAAAATGGACAGTGAGCCTGTCGGGAAGTGGATGAACAAGGCCGCTTTGTGCCCCAAGCACTGAGCAGAACGGAATCCCAGAATATATATCACATTCAAGTGGGGAGTTTCCCTAATCCCCTCCCCCACCCCCTACCTTCCCACCCCAGTGTGCATCCCCTGATTTCAGCCCCCTACATGTTTCATAGAATCTGAGATCTGGAGGAAACATTGAGTGGTGCAAATGGCTAAGTGTTCACTGACTAACTAAAAAGTTGGATGTTCCAGGGTTGCTGGAGACGGTCAAAAGAAAGGACTGGTGATCTATTGCTGGAAACGACTTCTGGACCCCAGTGGAGCTCAGCTCTGCTCTGGCACAAGTGGGCCAGGAGTCAGAGAGCAGATGGGAAGCTTTATTTCTTGGAGCCGGAGTGTGAAGGGCTCCTCAGAGAGCGTGCAGCTCAGCCCCTTCCCCTGGGCGGATGATGGCCAGTGCTGGTGGTGCTTTTTGTTATAATTCCCATCCCTTCGTAATCCATTTTTATAGTGCACCATTAAAGGGTTTATTGTCCATCTCCTCACGGTAATGGCTCCATCTTCACTGCCTTTGGCTCTGTGCCTCATAGCAGATTAGATCCAGCGACGTTCCACCTCCTGGTGGCTACCTTGGGCTTAGCGGGACCAGAAAAGGGACACAGCCTTCCTGACACCTGGCAGCTCCTGAGCCAGGGATGGAGATGGAGGGGGGACTGAAAAAAGACCTGCCCACTGACAAGCGTCTTTCTGATCTCTATGTGTTCTATGTCTGAAAGCAGCCCAGGTACAAAAAAGAAAGTTAGGAGCGCGCGCACACACACACACACACACCCATTGGTCAAGCACCAGAACGTCCACATAATTCGACTACTGCAGAGATTGGAGTAATGGGTACCTGGGAGGCCTTGAATGGTTTGAGGTTCTCTGGGTAGTGCACACAGTTTCTATTCAGCTATGAATGCAAAGGTCGGAGGTTTGAATCCAGCCAATAGTTCTGCCAAAGAAAGTCTGATGACCCGCTGGCAGAAAGTGAGTGCCATGCAAACTCCAGCAGACAGGTCTCCTCTGTCACACGGAGACTCTCATGAACTGGAATCACTTCGGCAGCAGTGGCTCCAGCTTTTGTGATTTTGAGTTTGTCCTGTCCATTCAGATTTGAAAAAACAAAACAAAGCAAAACAACAATTTTGATTGGGGTGAATTTGTGCAGAGCAGATTGGTTTCCATTCAATCATGTGTGTTCATCTGCTTGGGTTGCGACCCTTCCAGTGTAGCCAGACTCTCCTTAGATTTCAGTTCCCATTTCTCCCTTGTTGCTCTCATTCCTTCCCTTCTTGGGCAAATGCCGAAGGTCTCCTGTGGCTTCATGTGCTCAGTGGTATGGTGGTTCTACATGGCATGCTTGGTTAGTCTAAGGGGTGCTACTGCTTATCTTTCACGTTTGTCTTGTCTGATGGAAAGATGAGTCATGGTGGGTAAGTTCGAGTCCAGAGATGAAGAGTGACAATGAACTGTCATCTCTGGTTCTGTCCATCTCTCTTCACTCCATGGCCCAGGTCTTTTTATTATGATTTTGAGTTTTGATACCCATTTTTCTTCCATTCTACCTGGGACCTCCTGTTGGGTGTCAGAATGGTTGGCAGAGTAATAGAGACCTGCCAAATACTTCTAGTTTCCAGATCCTGGAGGAAGGAATATGAGTGACTCCTTAGTCCATTGAACTACTTGTTTCCATGACCTTTGATTTTTTTTTCATTCTTCTTAGCTCTGGGCATTGAGAGGCCAATAATTGCATCTTAGATAGATACTCACAAGCTTTATATTGGAGGTTGAATATTGTCTTCATGTTGGACATTATGCCAATTGACCCTGATGTCCCCCAAGAGCATAACCCTGAGCCCCCAAACCCTGTGACACTTCCAAGGTGTTTGGTTATGGCTCAGAAGTTTTCATAACTCGATCCCTTGTAAATTCTGCTATATTTGCCACACACACACATGAACATTCTATCTTTGACAGAGGAGATCTCTACTTCCCTACTATGATGGTCAGGTTTGTGTCAGTGTGACACAAAGCCCAAAGATGGACTCGGCAGCACCACCGTGATTAGAGGTAGGGGTAGAGTCGAACCTATCAGTCAGGTCATAGCCCAAGGGCACCTCCTCTGGCAGGGGCATGGGTGATTTATAAAGATGCCACAGAGACTGATCTCTCTTGCCTTTCTCCTACCTGCTTGTTGGGATACTGTGCCTGGCTTCTCGTGCCCGTGGCCCAAGTGGCCTGCTGATTACGGGAGGTGCCAGCCTCCAGTCCTATTCCTGCCAATTTTGGATCCATGAGATTCTGCACCCTCTGGTCTATGAGCTTCCAGCTTCCCACTCTGCCTTCCTACATCATGGACTGGGAGCTGCATGAGTCTGGAGGGGCCTCCTCCTACTGTCTGATCCAGGGACTGGGCTGGGCCACTTTCTTGATATACATTTCTTTCCTGATATAAAGTTCTTTCATAGACGCATATAAGTGTTCTGGTTTTACTTCTCAAGAAAACCCAGTATTACACAAGTGTGTGTGTGTGTGTGTGTGTGTGTGTGAGAAAGAGGGAGAGAGAGAGAGAGAGATCCCCTATATATATTCGTGGCAATAATCCCATTTGATGTTACATTGTGAGCTTTTTGCATTTCTTCGTGTGTGCTTCAAGGAGCCTTCAGGGTGCAGTGGTTCAAGCAGGAGGCTGCTAATGGAAGAGTTGGCCACCATGCCCCAGGGACCAGCTCTGGCAAGCCTTGCTGCATAAAGATTATGTCCCATCACTCGCTGCCATCAAGTTGACTCCAACTCACAGTGCTTTATGGGACAGGGTAGAGCTGCCCCATTGGAAACACTGCCACGTATTTCACCTGTGGAGCAACTCGGGAGTTGGAACCTCTGACGTTGTGGTCAGCACCTGGGTGCTTAGCCATGGTTCCTCCATGGAAGTCCTATCAGAGAGTGCTGCTCTGTCTTGCACAGTCTCTACAGGTCATAACCAACTCAAGGGCAATGCAATGGGCTGTGTTCTTCCACAATGGCTTTCCTAATTATGAACAGCACTCTATTGTATGATGCGGGATTATTTACTGATCCAGCCTCTTCTAGTTTCCCTCTCCCCTCTTGCTTCCTCATGCTGGTCAGGGAAGCTGCTTCTGGCATAAATGTGTCTTAATCTGCCTTGACTCTCATCCAGACACAGAAATGCTTGTCCCAGTGCATTTGGACGGGATGATACAATTACAGTTGTTTCCTGGGAGTAATCACGGTGGTGCTGCCGAGTCCATCTTTGGGCTTTGTGTTGATGATGTGTTAATTACACTCTGTCAAGCCACACACGTCCATCCCCCAAGCCTCTCCTGGCAAGCGCATTCAGTTGTGTTGTGTGCTGCAAGTGAGAGGGAGTCTAAAGGACCCCTCTAAAATCAATGGCAGCTGCCAATTGAGCCTCCCTCTACTTCAATTGTCAAGACACAGGCGGTGGCAGGGCCAGAGGTCTCAGCCTTGGCTGGGCCTGAATGTGTTGTAGTGGCAGCCGGACAGCCAGCTGCCCTGTCCATGACAGCCATCCAGGGCAAATGGTGACTTCAGGGCCTGTGGCACCACTTACACACCACCACGCCCAGCTCCCTCTGGTTCTTGGCTGGCCCCAATCCAATCCAAGCAGGGCATTAGGCTTCACTGTTACAGCTGCCATGGCACCAGTTGGGAATTTGGTCACCAAACCCTGGAAGCAGGCGCGCAGACCCTAGCAATGGAACCTGGGGGTACTTGCAGGACCAGATGCTTTGACTTTGGGTGGGATACAAAGAGTCAGATGTTGACAGTAACATCTTTTAGAAGTCATCACTGACTCTCAGAGCGGATTTATTCTGCCCAAGACTTTAATAGAAGTCCTAGACCACCCACTGATCTGAGCTGGAAGTTCCCAGCTCTCTCTCTCTCTCTCTCTCTCTCTCTCTCTCTCTCTCTCTCTCCCATGAACTTTCATTTCATGGGGTTAGCCTGGTTGAACCACAGTGCCTGGTTCTGGGCCTTCTTGATTCTAATCATCTCCATTTTGAACCACCTCCTGGCCCTGGCCACCCTCCTCTGTCACACTGTTCTCCCCCACACCCTCTGCTGGCCAGTACTGCTGACCCCACAGGGCTCTTCAAATAAGACGATGAGTATTTAATGCAAGAAATGCTCTGCTTCTCTCCTTTGTAAGGCACTTTGTCATTTGTCCCTTAAACCGTCTCTGTCAGTGTCTCATAATGACATTGCCAATGGTGAGACTTTGCTGGGTGGCTTTGGAGGGAATGGGCATAGATAAACATAGAAGGCACGGGGGAGAAAGATGCCTGAGAGGTCAACAGTGTAGCTATTGACTTGCTGCCCTGTGTCTCCTAGCAGCAGTCTCAGGCCTAGCTAACTATGTTGCTGGTAGTCAAATGAACTTCCACCCACAGCCGCATAAAGAACAGGAGAAAGCATGGTCCAGTCCTGCCTCCTCCTCATGATCACTGACATGCTTGAATCCATGTTACAGCTATGGTGATGCCCATCCAGGTCACCAGGCTCTTTCATGCCCTCCTTGGCCCTCTTCCTACCCGAACATCATGACTTCCTACAGCAGCTGACCCATCCCAATAATGTGCCCAAAGCAAGAAAGTCAGATCAATTATGACCCTTCATGTTTCCTCTGACCAGTTTTTGGAAGGTGATCACTAGGCCTTTCTTCACATATTCTTAATTTGGACCATCTACTGAAATCACTCCATCATGAAGGGCCCTCTGGATCTTGAAATAGCTTCTAGTATCACAGTCACTCATAAGCCACCACAGTATAATGAATTGACAGGTGGTAGAGCTCATTCTAGTGCCCGCTTTCCCCCAACACCACGCTCGACACAGGGATGGAAGTGGGACCACCCAGAACTAACCTGAGACTTTCCCTGCGGTTTAACCATAGAGACTGGGATTACAGAGGTCTTTCTTACCATTGGCTTTGCTAAGCAAGGGCTGCTGACAGCCATGTTTTCTGACAACTGGAAGAGAAGGGAGAAAATAGAATCCGGGCATAAAGAAGAGCAGTGACAAGCAGAAATGAGGGCCAGGAGGCAGGGAAGCCATGTGGAGCCCACCGGGGCTTCAAAAACAGACGGCGTTCAGTATCCTTCACAGCAGTGGGAGTCAATTATTGTCTTGTCTTGCTGTAGCTGGCTTGTGCTGAGGAGCCGGTGACACATGTGGCCCAAAGGGCCCTGACTAATCTTGTGTGTTCCGATGCCGGCAGGTGCCATTTGGATGTGAACACAGATAAGATCTCCCTCTCGGCAATCCCAGAAAGAACTGGAGGACACGATGAAGAAGGCAAAGTGTCCTGCAGACAAACAGAATGAGGTCTCCTGCCATAATAATGAGGGTCATAGTAGGGACACAGACCCTTGTTTTGTAACCATAGGCTGGTGAAAACAGGACTCTCTGGACAATGTTGTTGTTGTTGGACTGAATCAATTAGGGCTCGGTGAGCCTATGTGACGATGTTCTCAAGATTGGGGTGGATTAGACTCAAGGTAGTATTTTGGTTCATTTGAACTTATTTTAATGTTCTTCAGTTTCTATCTGAACTTACATATTTGTAACTAATGATCTATTCCACAGTCTACTTCTGGCCTAGTTGTAGCTTCCGATACTAAACTTCTCCATCATCTCTTCCCACAAATGTAGACAATTTTATTTCTGTGTATTCCTTATAGAGAAGTCCATGGATATAGTTGATGTTTATGTTATTGGAAAATTCTACTATGAGATATCCGGCTTCATTTTTATAACTAGGCCATTTTCTATTCTCATAAAGGGTTTCAGTCTCAAAACCTCGCCGGGGCAGTTCTACTCAGTCTATCCTGTGGTAGGGCTTCTGGGAGTCAAGATTGATTCAAAGGAAATGAGGGTTTTGTTTTTTTTTGCTTTTGGTTCCTTCCATTGTTTCCAATCATCAATAATTATCAATTCATATTGCTTGCTTGTTTTATTAACTTAGGACTGAGGATGTTGGTAACATTTCAATTTCAGTATCACTAAATTTAGTGGTTGCTGCTTAAATTTGAATAATAATTGTAGTGACTGGATTTCCTTGTATGGGTATAACTTATTATCCTATGACAGTCAGCAAGCATTGTACTCCAAGTTAGATCTAGGAATGCCCTTTTTGACAAGAAAAATCAAGACCATCCCTCTTAAATCTGTCACTCATGGCCATATGAGTGTCTGATTCAAAAGGGCTAACATCAGTCCACTTCAGCTCACTCATGCCTACGATATTGATCTTTATGGGTTCCATTTTTATTTTTGATGACTTCTAGTTTTCTTACATTCATACTTTGCACATTCTGAATTCCAATTAATAGATGTTTGCAGCTGTTTCTTTTCACTTTGAGTTGTGTCCCACTAGCACTTGAAGGTCCAGCAGGTTTTATGCCAACCACATCATTATGTTGAATGCTACTTTAAGAAGGAAGCTCTTCCTCTGTCAGATTTTTATTGCCTTCTCACCAGAGGGGCTCATCTCCCAACACTATATCATTTTAAAAATGTTTATTAAATACTTTATTATTGGGGGCTCTGACAGATCTTGTCACAATCCGTACATTCCTCCATTGGGTCAAGCGCATTTGTGCATATGTGGCCATCATTTCAAAGCATTTTCTTTCTACTTGTGCCCTTGGTATCAGCTCCTCATGTTTCCCACCTCCCTTCCCCACCTTAACCTTTCTCATGAAAGTTATAGATTATTATTTTCATATCTTACACCATCCTCTGCCATCCTTCCCCTTCGTTTCTGTTGTTTGTGCCCCTGGAAGAAGGTTATCATGTTTACCCTTGTGATATATTTCTCCTTTCTCCCTCCACATTCTCCTTATTCTCCTAGTATTTCTATGCTCATTGTTGGTCCCCAGAGGTTCATCTGTCCTAGATGCCCTGTGTGTCCAGTCCTATCTGTACCACTATACATCCTCTGATCTGGCTGGATTTGTAAGGTAGAATTGGGATCATGATTAGGTGGGGGGACAGCAGGGAGAGGAAGCATTCAAGAACTTGAGGAAAGTGGTGTGCTTCATTGGTGCTATACTGTACCCTGACTGGCTCATCACTTCCTTGTGACCCTTCTGTGAGGTGATATCTAGTTGTCTACAATGGATTTTGGGTCAAGAGAACAGCGAGTGAATTAAAATCAATAGAGAAAAGGGCATAGGAAACCTAGTGGGGCTTAATCAAGGTCAATGTAACAACAAGGAATTATTACTAAACACGAATGAAGACTGAACATGATGGTGGGACAAGAAGAAAGTAAAAGGAAGCAGAGGGAAGAACCAGGAGGCAAAGGACATTTATAGAGGTCTAAGCACTATATCTTACCATGTTTTACTGGTGCTCATGAGATTTTAAGTATCTATGTTAGACAGGGTTCTCTAGAGAAACAAAACCAGCATACTGAAGAATAACAAAAAGATAGAAATAATATAAGAAATAGACAGTTAATTAATCGATAGAACAGTATAAATGGCTTGGTTTAACTCACTTATTTGAGACAGCTAATATACTGGCAGTTCTCCAAGTCTTGAGGGCTGCCGAGTAGTCCTCTGTAGAGCAATTCAGGCTATCCGGCCACAGACAGCAAACAGGAAGGCAGGTCACCAACAGTAAGCCAGATGACAGGGTCCAATGGTGCCCATTCAAGTGATGTATATTCCAGTAGCGTGACAAAGTAGTTCTTGAAGGAACCTCAAACTACAGTCTCACAGCCCATGGGTTAGGTGTCTTACAGGTAATGTAGCTTGAAAATGGAGGCACCAAACAAGTTAAGGCAGCCACACACTGGTCTGATCATCAAAGAGCAAGAAACAAAAAATGTGAGACTTACCGTGCCATTTACCTCTCTGCCTTTCAATTAAGCCCCTATGTGTTCATTGGCCATGTTGGCACAGTAAACCTACCTATCACAGTATCTGACAGCATCCTGCTGCTATTTATAAGGTTTTCCATAACTAATTCCTCAAAATTGGGCAGCCTATTCTTTCGTCATAGTCTATTCTCAGTCTGTAAGCTCTGGAGACACTTGTCCACTTTGGGTGACCCTGCTGGCATTTGAAACACCAAGAAAAGGGCTTCTAACATCCCAGCAACACACAAGCCACCACAGCACAATAAACTGACAGAAGGCGTGGCATGATCATAGCTGACATTTATTTCATAAATTAACATAACAACTTTTCATTGTGAATTGGGTGAAGGTTTACAGAGAAGATCATCATTTTATACATAAACAATTCATATACAATATGCATTCTGATTCACCTCATCCATTCCAATCTCTTCTGTGCACTATCACTTCTCACACTTCACCGCTGTGTTAGTCTGGGTAGACTAGAGAAACAAACCCATAGACATGCATATGGATATAAGGGTATGGTTTATATACAAGAGGAATAGGACATTATGAAAGCATCCCAACTCAGTGCAGTTCAAAGTCACAAGTCCAATAGTAGTCCATATGCCCGATACCAGTCTATTACGTCTCATTCTGACTCACAAAGTCACAGGCCAGTGGGTGCAGAATCCTGGCGCTGGCAGGGTTCTCCCCCTGGCTTCTCGCTTCCAGAGCTCAGGGTCCATCAACAACATCTAGTGGTGGTAGAGGCAACTCAGCACTGGCAGGGATCTCCATGTGGCTTTGCCAGCTTCAGAGATCTGGTTCCATCAGCGTAAGGCCGTGTGACTTCTCCTCTAGCTCCTTCAGCTCCTCGGATGCTGCCATCTTGTCTTATCCATAATTCATCATCTCTGAGACTCACTCCCAACAACTAGTTTCTCATCTCCATGAGGGCAATATCGTGAGATTTCCCAGCAATCTCAGGAGAAAGCCATGCTCACACGAAGGCCTCATTGGCTCCTCAATGGCTAGACTTCACCCCTACCTCTCAATCATGAAATTAACATGAGCACATGACTACCACAACCGCTAAGCTATTTCCACACCTCCTCATTTTCTAGCTCTCTGTACTTTTTTCTTGGATATTTGCTTCTTTTTGATTATTAAATGGTTGATTATTCTAATGTGAAAGTGATTTCATAGTCTTTGGAGTCCTATCTATCTCATTTCTTTCATTTTTCTTCCATTCTATCTGGGGCCTTTGAAGGCAGTCTTTTTCTGAGCAGTTGGTAGTGGCAACTGGGTGCCCTCTAGTTCTTTGGGTCTGCGAGGGTTGTGGAGACTAGCATTGGTGTGGTTTCTTAGTCCATTGCACTCATTGTTTCCAAGTGCCTTTCGATGTTTGCTACACTTCCTCTGGATGGGAGGAGACACATAAGTGCTCCTTAGATGGTAGGTCCTGAGATCTTAAGACCACCATTGCTACTCACAGAACTTTCACGTGGAACATTGTTTTTGTCAAAAAATTGACCTGGGTTTCCTGTCAGACTGTGGTCATGGATCCCTAGGCCCAACGACTTGTTCCCTTAAAGTATAGTTATGTCTAAGAAGTTTTCATAATTCTGCCCCCTCATGCTTCACCACATTTATAGATATATTTAATAGCAGCAAAGCTACATACAGACATATATAAACATTTATCTATATATATATATATATATATTTGTGGGTATATTCCCACTTTAGTTCTCTCACTTATCCGGCCTGCATGTCTATCTAAGCATTGACGTGTAAATCGTCACTGTTGCAGAATTGTGTATGTAACAATATTTGCCTCTGCTGCCTTTAACTATTGCAAACCTTTTGTGTCTTCTATTGTCACCATATTTACCAGCACCTTTGCTGTGCCTTGCCTTATGACTGAATGACCTCAGCCTCTGATTTCAGCATTACATGGCTTCCTTCCTCCCTCCTATGTATCAATATCTATCATATCTCTTTTTTATAAAGACATTAGTCATTTGATTTTAAACCCAACCCAATTTAAGCCCAACCTAATTTGCTAGGAACTCTGGTTAGCTCTACTTGTTTCCCAAAAAAGTCGTTGTCTGAGATTCCAGATGGACATGCATTTTGGAGACACATTTAAGCTAGCAGAAAGAAAAGAGAAGGCTAAAAGAAGAATCGTAAGAAACACCAACATGGTAGTGGTCGTGCCAGCCAATAGATGAGAAGAAAGAGGAGGAACAAATGAGGGATAAAGAGAGGGAAGTCAAGGAGTCCAAGGGTCTTCACGAAACTCCGGGGATCGCCCTCCTCTATAGCTGCTGAGAGATCTGTGACCACGTGGGAGGGCAGCAGACAGGCCACAGGATCCAACCGAAATATGAAGATGCCCAGGATGAAGATCATTTTACTTTGCTCCTGCCATTGTAGGAGCCCTAGGTACGTAGTGAGTTAGGGTGCATGTGGGTTGCTTACTGCAAGGTCAGTGGTTGGAAGCACCATTCACTCTACGGGACAAGGATGCCGCTTTCCAATCCTGTGAAAAGCTCCATAGAAGCAGTTCTACCGGGCTGAGCCCCGGTGGCGTAGTGGTTGTGCGCGGGACTGCGGCCCACTGGGGTGGAGGTTCGATTCCGGCTCCACAGGAGCAAAGGCTGGGCCTCCTACCCACCACCAGGGCAGTGATGCCTAAAAAAAAAAAAAAAAAAAAAAAAGAAGCAGTTCTACCTTATCCTACTGGATCACTATGAGGCAGAATCAACTCACTGACACTGACTTTGGGTGCTTGGTTTCTGGAGTGCTGTTACAAAAGGCATGCCATGGGATAGACTTTAAGAACAGTTTGTTGTGACAGTTAATGTTTATTGTGCCACCTGACTGATAAACACATGTGGTATTAATGGAAGGGCAGAGAGGTAAATGGCTCAGTGAGGCTCACCTTCAGAGTTTTCTGATCTCATGCTCCCTGATGGTCTGACCACTGTGAGGCTACCTTACCTAGTTCTCTGTCTCAGCTGGCAAGGCTCACTTCCTAGGAGACATGCCTGAGGAAAAGCCACATGGACCTAGCCTGATACAGCCCAGGGTGCTGGAGACGCTGCGTGGAGGTCCCTGCCAGTATTGAGATCCTTACATTGCCACTGCATTCAAAGACTTTCTGCCCATTGGCCTCTGATCATCCCGCATTCGCCATCACTGTGTGTTTTGTGAGTTTAAGAAGGACTTCATAGATTGATGCTGGACCTATGGGCTAAGTCGGGCTTACAGGCTTGGACTGGATGAGGTTGGAATGCTTTCTAAATATATACTTACCCTTTATATAAAACTAACTCTTATACATACATCAGTTGTTATGGTGCATTTCTTGAACAATCTGGCCACACTGGACATTGTCTTAGTTGTCATGCAGGCCTGGGGGGTGTTCAGAGAAAAGTAAGTCTTCAGGTAAGGTCAGCTTGATGCCCTGCAGCTGGACACTATAGAACAACCCAATTACTGGAGATTACAGTGTCTCTCAAATGCTGTGAACGCCACTCTGACCCTTCTTGTCTACCTCACGCTCTGAGCACGGTATTTAAATGAACCCAATTTTGAAAGTTCACCGATCTCTGCTGGGTGTGATCTCTATCTCATTCTGCCTTCAGAGTGCCTGGCTTCAAAGCAGTCAGCACCAGCAAAAGCCTTGATTTCCCCTTAAAAAGAAATCATCAGGCTGCCTGGCTGCCTCCAGACCTTTAGAAGCGCGATTTCATTATTCATCGTCGTCACTCCGCCTTTGGCTTTTGATCTGTAGTTGACAGAATATGTGCACAAGGAGGCTCTCTTTCCCACAGACTGATCTCTCTACCCTCTCAGTCCAGAATAACTTTCCATTGATTCCTCCGAGGAAACATCCAGGCCGTGAGTCGGCATCTATTAAATCTATTATTATACAAACACAGCACCAGACTTGTAGCCTGCTTAGATCAGCAACCAGATCTCGGTCGGTGCCCTTCAAGGGTGTGCAGATGATGGACGGCCAAGGCGCAAGTGGAATTTTCCTCAGAGAGAGAATCGCTTTTGAGAACGGTTCACACAGTCTCCCAGCCGTCTCCACATTTCCTTACAAGCTTGCCAAGCTGGTAATGCCGTGGTTAAAGAGCCTATCTGCTACCCCAAAGTTTGGTGATTCAAATCCATCTATTCCTTCACGTGAGAAAGATGGGACCACCTGCCTCCCTAAAGATGGACAGCCTTGAAAATCCTAAAGGACCTTTTTCCTCTGTCCCACAGAGGTTGCTAGAGGTTAAAATCAGCTAGACAGCAGTGAGTTTGGTCTTGTTTTAAGTTAGTCAGAGGACATAAACTCAGACATATGGTGACATAAACACCACAATCAGTTGTTGTGGTGCATAACACCATATGGTGTTATGGTGACAACTCAGTTGTCAGAGGACAACTCAGCCAGTTGTGCCTGGTTCAGGGTGACCTGCTGTCGGTCAGAGCCGAGCTGGGCTCGGCAGTATTTTCAAGGTCTGATTGTCAGATGTAGACTGTGAGGACGTCTTCCCAAGGCACCTTGAGGTGGAATCGAGTGTAGCTTAGTCATCAAGGACAGTAACCGTTTGTCTCACCCAGGAACGGTTTAAGGAGCCCCGGTGGCACAGTGGTTATGTGTTGGGTTGCTCATGGTAAGGTCCGCTGTTTGAAATCACCAGCCACTCCGACAGAGAAAGACAGGAGTTTTAATTCCCGTAGAGAGCTGCCATCTCAGAAACGCACAGCGGCCGCTCTAACCATCCGATTACTCTGAGTCCACATCTATTCCGTGGCAGGGAATGTGGTTTTGAGATTCTAGTCTTCTAAATTTCATAGTTTCGTCAACATACTGACGTATCACACACTAGTTTAAACATATTGAAAGAAGTTGTGCAATCATCACTGCAATCAATTTTAGCACATTGGTTTTTGAGGGACATATTTAAAACATTGCATCCCCCTGCCCCAAAGCCACTTAATTAAAATGCCTCAATGACTTTCTACAAATAAAGGAGCAGCTCTGGTGGTGCACTGGTTATGAGTTGGGCTTCTCTCCACAAGGGCAGCAGTTCAAAACCACCAGCTGCTCCTCAGGAGAAAGGCTGCGCTTTCCACTCCCATAAAGAATTACAGCCTCAGGAACTTGCAGGAGCACGTCCACCCTGTCTTGTTGGCCCACTGTGAGTGGGCCTTGACTTGATGGCACTGAGTAAGCAAATAACGAGCACTCCTGTTCACCTGCGGACTCAGGAGGCTGCTTCTCCTGTCCCGCCATGTCTCAGGCTCCCAGTCCTCCGGCTCCCGCTGAAGTTCTGGCATGTGATCCTTTCACTCCTGCATTTTCAATCCCCTCAAACATTTTCAGCCCCTTGCCATTCAGGCTCCACGAGGCAGAGCTGATTTGACAGAAACCGATTTGTTTGAGCTGTGGTCACCTGATTGTCACCATTTCTATCATCTCCATCATTATGTTCTCATGGATGCCTCATCCACCTCATTCCTCTGTGACCAGTGTAGACCAGAGTCTTTATCTGCTGTCACAGACAAACCAGGCTGGATGTGTGGTGCTAGCAAATACTGCCATGCTCTCAGGTGTGTTAGTCCAGGTTGACTAGCGAAACAAATCCAGGGAGGTTCGTATGTGTGTGGGAGAGAACTGCATGTCAAAGAACAATTGTACATCAAGAAAACATCCCAGCCCAGTGCAGAGCAAGTCCATAAGTTCGATATTAACCCACATGTCCAACACTCGTCCATAAATTCCTCTTTAGACTCACGCAGTCATACAACGATGCTGAATGTAGGAAAATCACAAGCCAGTGAATGAAAGTCTATGGATCCAGTGACAGTGGAAGCATCTCAGCACTGGCAGGGGTCTCCACATGTTTGCTTCAGCTGCAGGGCTCTGACTCCATCAGCGTATATCCATGTGACTTGTCAAAAGGAATATCTCACAGGCAATTGTGTCCTGCTTCCAGGGAGGAAGACAGGAGGTTCTGGAATTCTCAGGAGAAGTCCAGGCCCACACAGGACCTTGTTGGCTGTGACTTGATTTACAGGCTAGACTCCACCCCTTCACTCAAGTTGACAGTAGATTACGTAACATCCGGATGTTATGAGGATGAATGAGGATCCACTGGACATAAGATATCCCATATACTCGAGTATAAGCCAACCCAACTATCAGCCAACGTATTTCACTTTACCACAAAACTGCATTAACAATGTGCTGAAGAAACTCGACTTATACATAAGTATATATGGTACTCACTTTTTAAGGTTCACGGGACTCTAACCATAATGAAAGTACAAGGTGCTAACTAGGAAAGCAGAACAGATCTCCTTCCCTGCCCACCTCACTTCTTTTTTATTAGAAAGAAAGCTTTCCAGAAGGCTTCCCCTGGTCTCAGCAGCAAAGGAGGTCAACAAAGCGGACACCTGTGCTATTGTCAATCTAGAAAGAAAACCAATTGGAGTGGAGCAGGCCGGCCATATCTGGGGGTGGCCTGCCAAAAGCACTCTTCAGCTACATACCATCTGCAGACATGGCTTCTCCCCACACCACCGTAGAGGACAGCATGTGCCCCATTGCCGAGGGAGGCCAAACTTCTCTCAGGTGACCTCCTGGTTACAAATGGATTTATTCTTAGATCTGTCTTTAAATCAAAATCTTGAAGGAGATCTGTACATACATTGGAATCATGAGATATGGTTCATGTTTGTTTTTTAAATAGTGTCTAGGATAACTTTCTATGGACAAAAGCATTTAAAAAAATGCTTCTGGATTTAGCAAAAACATCGTTGACATATGAATGCAGTCATGATAATAATGATGTTAACAATAAATGCACGTCACCAAGTGGCACTTGTTTGATATTACAAATATTGCATGTACCTTGAATTTTTTAATATCATATATTTTATAAGGGTTGGTTTGTTATCTATTGGTTCGTTGGATGGTAGCCAGATGTTTTCAATCTGAGAGCTGCCTGTACTTAGCACTTGCCCAGAAGCCTGGGGGTAGTTTATTCATAGGCCAACCTCTCGTTTCAGGACATCAAGGAACCAGGTTGTCATCTCAGTCTGTTTTAGGCCTTGGCAGTGTGGTGCTGGGCTGCTCACCACCAGATCAGCCATTTAAAGCACCAGCCACACTGCAGGAAAAAGACACAAGTCTCATAAGGAATCACAGTCTCAGAAACCCACAGGACCAATTCCACCCTGTCAGATAGGGTTGCTGTGAATCCAAATCGACTCTGCAGCAATGTGCTTTTATTTTTGTTTTTCTTAATATTATAAAGAGGTTGCCACAGCCTGGGGTGTTCTGTACCCACCTAACCATGTCCAAAGGTCCTCCAAGAGTGTTCTTCTTATGAGCGGCTCTCCTCCCCCAAGCCTCCTCCCTGCAGAACTCTGCCACACTGTCTTCAGTTTTCAAGGAGGCTTGGACAGTGAGTCTCTGGCATTTTCATTTTTTATAGTGGGAGGAGGCCAAGGCAGAAGGGGGAATTGGTGCCTAGCCAAACAGCAGTGTTTGTCATGGGATCATGCCTATTGATCTTTGTCCTTCAATCTCCAAGTTGGAAATAGATATACCATCTGTTTTTCCTTCCTGCCGAGTAGCAGGTTATGAATAAATTATGCTGTCAGAGCCCAGAGAGTCCTTAAAACAAAGAACTGTCAAAGCAAGGCTCTCAATTCATGAAATCCATATTAGTTTCTGTTGCTCGTTGATGCCATCTCATTGTTCCCTGGGATGGAAAGTACTGGCAGGGTAGGAGAAAGGGGGATGCTGACTTCAAATTTATCTGAACCCACCCCCTACTTCCAGTGATGAATAATCACGAGCTCCCAGGAACTGCAATCATGCCTGGACAGCCAGTGCTCTGCGCTTCAAGTCGGGGTAGGGTATCTGTTCATTTCCTGGGCTGCTATAATTAATGATCCCCAGGGTGATGGCTTCAAGCATCAACATTTCTTGTCTCACAGTCTGGAAGCTGGAAGTCTGAGGCCCTAGTGACAGTAGGACTAATGTTCCTCTGGAGACTTGAGTCTGGCAGACTCTTCTGACTTCTCCCAGCTTCTCCCAGCCCCAGTGTGTCCCTGAGCTCATGGTTGCCGTCCTTGCCTCTATGGTCAGAGTCAGATGGCATTCTGCATTTGCTATCTGACTCTGTGCTTCAGCTCCTTTCTTAAAGAGGTGCAACCCTTATTGAACTAGGACCTGCCACGGCAAGATGTCAGGGCAAGTGGTAGCACTGGCAATGGGCCCTTTGCAAATCAGATTCCCTCTACAGGTACCGGGGCAGGAGAATTTCAGCATGTCTTTTTATGGGACACAAAGCGATCCTTAACAGGAAGTTGACCTATCCTAGCTGTCTCGGAGAAGGTCACATTCTGACTACTGCTCCAAAATCAGCAAGGAGATCCATTCTTCAGACATGTGAAGACCTTTTAAAGTGGACGTTTGGAATTGCCCCCACCCCCAATTTAGTGTCCAGCATCTCCCCAATGAAAACTTTATTAGTCACTTTCCTGATTGTCCTTTAATGTCCATCCATGTCAACAAGTCATGGCCAGGTAGAGGTTGTTGCAAACTCATGATGAAGTGGGAAACCTACCTAGGTTTCAGCCTCTGACTCCCTTCTGTTGATAAGTTACAGTAATGTCTGTTCACACCAAGTTTAAAGTCAACATTTTTACCTCAGTTATCTCATTTATTTCTCACACACATATAATCTAGATATTACTTATTTCATTTCCTAGATGAGACTATCAAGTTTCAGAGAGATAGAGGAACAAACCTAGGGTCATGAGGCTGGAAAATTGCACAGCTGAGATTCCAATCTGAGCTCTAAAGTCTCTGCTTTTTCCAATTCTGTGGCACATTCTTCTCCCTACTTCCATGTCCCAGTGCCCTTTTTCCTCTCTCTCTTATCCATCAACATCTTAGCGTAACTCCATTTAAGAAAGCTTCAGAAGATCAGCCATAAATCCATCCATAGGTCACTCCTTCTCAGAGTCAAGTTAGTGAAGTCTCTCCCAGCTGTTAATCAAGTGAACTTGGCTATCATGGGGAAAGTATTTGGGAGTGTCATATCCCAAGTAATAGGCCTCTAAAGCCATATCTTTGTCAAAAGCAACTCTGGCACTGTTAGAGATGGAAACATGTCCTGTAGAAATATGTGTTGAAGTCTTGTCCTTCCAGTGAATGTAGTCCTGTTTGGAAATAGAGTATTTTGGTGGTTTCTTTTTGTTATGTTAAAGAAGTCACACAAGGGTAGGGTAAATCCTAACCCTAGTAACTTCTGAGTTATAAAAAGAAAGTAGACCAAGACATAGGGGAAGATAGATACCATATGAGAATGATTTACAAGCCAAGAACTTCCCCAAATACCTAGGCTACAGAAAAGGAACAAATAGGTGGTATTTGTTCTAGGGGGTCATGTGGTGACTACAGCAGAGAACATTCTCATCTTCCTGATGTTGTGAGGATTCTTGAAAGGATGTTAAAGAAATTTTCTTTTATTTCCAGAAGGCTCTGCTTCTGGAAGCAGGTATGGTTGATGGCCAATTGTGAGCCCAACATCTACATCAGAACAGTTAGCTATCCAAGAGGCGATCTCCTCTGAAGAGTCAAATGTAGCCTTGTAATTGGCCAGTCCCTGCTTGCTGGAGCCCTTTCTCTGGGCTGAATCCTTCCTTGCTGCCCCCTGTAGCTGAGGACACATACAAATTGGAGCCTTTGCAGCCCCTTCAACTTCCCTCCCTCTCACACAGCTCTCTCATGATCCGGGCTTCCAGCTTGCTCTCAGCCTACCTGCCTCACGTGATCTCTCTAACACAATTTAATGCTTTCCATCTGGCACTTAGAAGGGCACAGAGGAGTCTCCACGATCTGCTCCAGGCTTCTATGGACCCATAGAAGCCCAGCTTCCTGGGCTGACCTGGAAGGTCAGATTTTCTGTCACACACTTTATGCCAAACGAAGAAGTGTTAAGTAACTAGATTCAGGGACAAAGGAGACTGTCCCACTCATGTCTGCACAAGTCCTCTAGAGGAGGTAGGAAGGAAGTCAGGCCACCATTAAACACCTATGAAGAACCCCAAACTGAGCATGCTCAAATTTAAGCCCCCAGTCCCATGACATTACCTAGGTGGGCTTAACACAACCAATGGGGTCAAACAATACCATCAACCACACCTCCCCACCCAGAAGTTTGAAATATCCTGGCTGCGAGAGACTCGTGCTCTTTTACCCTGCTCCTGGCCAGAGACAGCTTGAGCAGGGATCCTCAAACTATGGCCTGAGGGTCACCTGGGGCCAACTGGAGAACATTTATCCAGTCCACTGTGTGTTTTTGCGGCTGTTATCCTGCTGTCGTGCTTACAAGCTCACTTATCCTGGGCCTGCACTGAATCTGTTCATAATTTTTTGCTTAACTATAGTCCAGCCCTCCAATGGTCTGAGGGACAATGAACTGGTGCCCTGTTTAAAAAGTTTGAGGACACTGAGTTGGGGGGGGGTGAAGGTCTCCCAAGACCCCCCCCCCCACCACACACACCTCCAGGTACATTTGCACCTGCTCCAGGCCTACTTGGCCTCAGGGCCACATGCTCTTAGCCTCTAGGGTTCTTGAGCTTCTGGCCCCCCAGGTTACCCAACCCCCTGCCCCAGTTTCACACTCACAGGTGTTCTTTTCCATATGGTTATTTGTGCCCAGTTTTGAACTTCTGGGTTTCTTGGCATGCTGCCCAGAGATAGCGGGTATCTTTTCATACCATAAGCCTGAAACTTGTCTGGTAAAAGCCCACTTAAATTACAAAACATATTTCAATGTGAATTCTTTCATCTTGTGAAGCCAAGAACCTGGGTATTACCCACTCAAGAAGTCTTACAGAAAGATCTTCACCCTTGAACCATTCAACTTACTCTAGAGTTGATCTGGCTCCCTGGGAAGTTCCCTGGAACTGGGCTGTCACCATCTTAACATCTGGATAGTTTTTGGTCCCTAGTCAACTCAACTCTTTGGCTTTCTCTCCAACTCCTTAGGTTTGGCTAGACTTGGTCTGGTTCCTTGAAATGGGAATGATTCAAGCCAAGACCAACCCAATGGGCTATTATTTCAAGGGATGCAGGGTTTTCTGTGTGTGGCTTTTGGTTTCCAAGAGTGCAAGTAAACATACAGAATCATCACCACTTGACCCAGCCTTATGCTCAGAGCTGTTTGAAAACTATTCATCACAAGTCTTTGTATCCTAAATATTATGACAAGTTCCTTGAGATCCACATAAAACTGACTTCAGAACACAATGAATGAAAATACAGACCCTGGGGTCCACCTCCCACCACTTGCCTGTGAGTTTGTCTACTGTGGTGGCTTAGAGTTGCAGTGATGATAGGTGCTATGCTGCTGGGATTTCACATATCTGCTAGGTCTCCAGGAGGAACACGTTTCAGTAGAGTTTCCACACAGAGAGCAAGGAAGAGTGTCTCCACCCTCCTACAGCTCTGAGCCTGCTTCCTTGACCTTGGGCCAGCAGTCTGCATAAATTGAAGGACCTTTATTTATGATTGCTATAACATGTGCCTAAAGACATGAGTTATTCTCATTGTTTTTACTAAAGGGTTCTATGACACATGCAAAAATATGGATTAGGAAAAAATAATGTCCTATATCTAGGTGGCCTTGTTTATAATATTTCCTCAGAGAAGTTATTTTAATTTATTTAACCATAAATAAATGTGTTTTATAAATAAATAATATAAACATTTCTATGTATAAGTGGAAACAAAAATTCCCCTGACTCAGTTTTTATGTCAACTTTGAAAAGAAAATCTTAAAAGTAACTTTCTGTGTTAGGTAGGGTTCTCTACAGAAACAGACCAAGGAGACTTATGATCTATATGTATATATGCATGTGAGTACATATATGTATGTTATATAACAAGATGGAATAGAACAGCTAATTAGTCCACACAGCAGTGCAGACAGCTCAGTTCAACTTACATATGTGGAACAGTTAATGTACTGAAAGTGCTTCAGTTCATGCAGATTGCTGGTCCAAGGTTAAGGAAGCAGATAGTGGAATATGTCAGCAGACCCTGCAGGGTGGTGGCAACAGCAGGAAGCTGAGAAACCGAGGTGTAGCAGAGGTCAGTAGCACAGGAGTGTAGCAAAGCAGATCCTGGTGAAGCCTCAAGCTTTAGCAATGCATGGCAAGGCCACATGATCCATGGTTGGCTCAGCCCACATGCAGTACAGTACACAGTGGAGGCAAAGAACTAGCTTAAACAGCAAGAAGAAAAAGGAAGAAGCCAGCCACAGAGATTTCTTTATTTACTTTACTCTCCAATCAAACTGTGACCTGATCAAACTCAGTTCACAAGTTGCTACAGGAACCCAGTTGGTACAAAAGCCTAACTATCATACTTTCTAAGTAATTTAAGTTAGATATTACATGGAATATGTTTTATGTGAAGAAAAGAAGTAACTCTTACTAAATCCAGAAAGACAAAAATATAAGTATCATCTGACTGGGAAAATTGAGACTATCATTGTGGTAGTTACATAATCTATTGTCAATTTGAGACTTATGAGTGAAGGGGTGGAGTTGAGCCTGTCAATCAGGTCGCAGTTTGATGACCTCATTTCAAGGCGCTAAGGAGATAGATGGCTCATTGGAGGGGAGACACATGCTCATTCCCTGGAAGACATTGCAGCTGACATGACATATGGAGCCAGTCCAGTGCTCTGAGTTGTAGAAGCCACATAGAGACCCCCACCTGTGCTGAGATGCTTACAATGCCACTGGATCCACCAGACTTCCCACCCACTGGCCTGTGGTCTTCCTGCAGTCAGTGTCATTGCATGTGTTTCTTGAGTCTGGAGAGGACTTTACAGATTGGTGACGGCTATATGAACTATTATGGGACTTATGGACTTGATCTGGACTGGGCTAGGACATTTTCTTAAGGGACCATTGCTCTTTATATAAAACTCTTTCTTATACCCAGATGAGTCTCCCTGAATTTGTTTCTTTAGTCTACCCAGACTAACACAACTAAATAATGACTTTCTAAGATGTTCTGGTGTCGCTATGGGGTAAGCAATGGGCTGATAACTTCTAGGATCAGAACTCACTAGATGGTAATGAGATGGGGCTTGATAGGCGTTTTCTAAGCCCCCAGCATATAAGACACTCAGTGGGAAACAAGAGAGACAAGATAGAATACACTTTAAAATTGTTTTGACTTATTTTAGTGAGTTAATCTTAGTAAGATGTTTACATAGTGGCTGCAGTAAAGCACTCAAACGTATGCACAATTAGGAGGATGGCACCAGACCAGGTGGTGTTTTGTTCTATTGTATGTGGGGTCACTATGAGCCTTGACAGCACCTAACAACAACAACAACAACAACAACAGCAAGATGTTTAGAACATGAATAACTAAGCAGAAAACAGTAAACACTTAGCAAGAGACTAGACTGCTTAGCCAAGGACTTAATAAGAGAGTAGCCTGTCTGCCTAGTCTACCTACCATTTTACCTTTCTCTCCTATTTTTTCTTTTCTTTCCCTTGTTAATTCAGATCTCTATTTTAATGATGTAACCATTGAACTTCTGCCTTTGTCCCCCAAATAGGATATTATAGCACATGAAAAATCTGACTAAATATAATCGAGGTGTTTTTAAATGATTCCACCCTTAGATTCCAAGAGATGAATATTGAAATGGCTATCATTAAGAGAAGTAGTTCTTGAAAACTGAATGGGTTTTCCTATGCTACTTGTTCCAGCGATCTTTAACCTGGTGCTCTGAAATACATGTTCACAGTTTAAACTAAAATAACTTTTTAAGGGTAAGCAGAAACTAGAATCCCCAAATCTACTTAACATTGTTCCAGGAGTGTATGCATGTACATTAGAAGAGAAAGCAATGAGAAACTTATTGTAGTGTCACCAGAAGAAATCCTATATAGTTCTTCAAACTAGCCGGTGTGCTGATAAATTATAGGGATTACAATTTAAATCCATCCATCTAAATTAAATAAGTGTGGTGGTTACATAATCTCCTGGGGACTTGTGAAGGGCTGAAGTCTAGTGTGTCAATCAGGCTGCAGTTTGATGACCTCATTTGGCACTTTGAAGGAGATAAATAGCTCTCTGGAGGCCAGATATACTCTCTCTGCTCAGTCTCCCTGTGAGACATTCCTGTCGACATGGAGCTATGCTGATGGCAGCGAGACCCTTGGAGCTGGAGAAGTCATGTGAAGACCCATGCCAACACTAAGATGCTTCCACTGCCACTGGATCCACAGACTTTCCAACCCACTGGCCTGTGACTGTCCTGCACTTGCCATCATTGCATGTGTTGCCTGAGTCTGGAGAGAAATTTACAGACTGGATTCAGACAGATGGGAGCGTATTGGACTTATGGATTTGATCCATAAGTGGGAAAGTGTGGAAATCATGTACTTAGAAAGTATAATTATG
>PVJH01017677.1:0-47183 GCA_004026705.1 Nesogale talazaci | reverse complement strand
GGACCTCATCAGCCATGATGGGATGTTCTCGACATCTACAAGATCCCGGACATCGCAGAAGGGCTGTCTGGAAGTGGAAGGGAAGATGGTCGGTTGCACAGGGGCTGCAGAGCAAATCAAGCACATCCTTGCACATTTCAAAAACGACCAGTTCTTTCTTGGAGAGAACATGAATCCAGATGGCAGGGTTGCTCTGCTGGCCTACCGTGAGGATGGTGAGACCCCGTCTATGATCTTCTTTAAGGAAGGCTTAGAGATGAAGAGATGTGAGCACAGTGGGCAACTCCCGTCTGAGCATCTCTCCTCCTAACAGCTGCTGGGCATCCACCCGACACCGGACTTAGACAAACGGAACTGATGTCATCGTGAGCTCTTCATTTACTTTGGACCTGATTTATTTGGAGTGGAGGGTTTGTTTGTTTTTTTTTTTTAAGAAAAAAACAAGCCATTTCATGTAGATTGTCTAAAAATAAAAGGGTATTTAAACTATAAAAAAAAAAAGACTAGACGATGCTCTGGTGGTAGAATGGTTAAATCATTCCACTGCTAAACGGAAAGGCACAGGGCTCAAACCAAAGCTCAACTGTGCAGGAGAAAGAGGTGGTATCTGCTTCCATAAAGTCTTACAGTCTTGACCCTGCAGGGCAGTGTTATCCTGTCTGTCCTACATAGTCACTGAGTTAGAAGTAACCCAAAGATAATGGGTTTGATTTGGAGGCAGAGAATATTCTACTGTTCATTGATCTTTTTTATAGTTTAACTTATTGAACTAATCTTTAACTTTTGTTCTAGACATAGTCTCATATCATATGTTCAGACAGCTTTTCTCCTTGAACCAAAGAGGTACCAATAAGAACACCTATACTGCGAAGGGTTAGGGTTTACAAATAAAGTATTCCTGCTGCCCCACAGAAACATCAACAATGTGTTTTAAGCCTGCTTGTATAAAGAAGCTAGGAAACTTATTGAGAGTTACCGTATAGAACTTTAATTTACCCCAGGATTCCTCCTTGTGTACCTGCCACCTGTCTCTTTTCTTTTTCCTTTCTCACCTCTCTGTTACTTTTTTCTCCTGTTTCTCCTTCTTTCCCTTTGTCCCATATCTCTCCCACCTTTTACCTTTTTATCTTTTCTTTTCTTTTTTTGTTTTTTTTTTTGTGGGGGGGCTTCACTACCCTCTGGTGGTCATGGGAGTTACCCAGCCTTGCTCCTGGAGAGCCCCTGCTGGATTTGAACGACCAAGCCCATGGGCCTCAGTCCCACACTCAACCACTATGCCACCGGGGCTCAGCCCCCCTCTATCTTTTCTTCTCTTTCTTTTCCCTATTTATTTCATGTAATCATAATTTATAATACATATACATTTATATGTATCATATATTTATAGCGTATATAAATATTAAAATCTCCTGTATGTGGAATCTAGTCCTGTGACAGGGAGTGTGGACAAAATGTTGGTGTCTATAGATGAACGTAAAAGTGGATGCGATAAAATTATTACAAACACTGAAGCTAAGTATTCATCTGCTAATTTATTCTCCTTCTCTCTCTGTGCTCCCCAATAATCAATAAACACATCCTGACACATGGGCACAAAAGTACTGGGATGATCTGAAAATCTGTTTCAGCACTAACTGGAATATGCAGGATAGGTTTTCTACATTAATTTTGTAACTCCAAACCCAAATGTATTGCTGTTAGGTTGAGCCCAACTCACAGCAGCCCTTTGGCCCCAGACCATCACTTCTTCTCTTGCCAGAAGGTCCCCAGCCAAGCCCTTTGCCACGGCACTCCCAGGCTCTCAAGCACATCAAGAATCTCAATCATCAAACACAGCCTCCCCTGGAGGTTAATGGGCTATTACATACTAGGGGGAAATGAATAAAATACATATTGAAAAGCATGAGTAAAATAATTTTCCTGTATTAGAGAGGATATAGTAGTTATATTCTATCTAAAGTAGTTAGCAGTGTAAACCTGCTAACTGCAGGTTGGCAGTTGGAAATCACCATCTGTTCTGGTGGAGAAAGATAAAACTGTCTACCGCCAGAAAGATTTAATGTCTTAGAAAACCAAAGAGGGCATTCTGCCCTGTTGTACAGGTCACGGTGAGTCAGATGCAGCTCCATGGCACTGGGTTTGGTTTTTAGAAGCTAGGAAAGCATATTTCAGTCGAGATTTTCAACAGTAAGGAATGATTTAAATCAGCTTTGTTTGATAAAATGCTGGCCAGGATGTGAAAATTTTGCTTTAGAAAACATTGAGGGTTTGCTGACCCTCTGGTTAAAGCAACGAAGCATCTCTAGGCTAGACTTGGGGCACTGAAATCTTAGCAAAGCCAGCAACTCCATAATCTTTTGGATGAAGGTTCACCATTTCCCAGAGCACAGCCAAGGACTAAGAGTTCCCACACCAGGCACGCCCATGCCTGCTACCCACCACAGGCTAGGAGTCCCTCTCCTTTCTCACTATTCCAGGACGTCTTTCAGACGCACAATGCTCCTGTGAACAGAAGGACGGTAATCAATAAGCAGTTGATTGCGCACACTGCTCAGCTTGCATCATCCTCATAATTGCCATGTTTGAGCCCATCGTTGCAGCCGCTGTGCTGACAAAGTTCATTGAGAGTCTTCCCTTTTCATATGGGGGGAGGGGGGAGGGTTGGTCCTCTACTACTCATGTCCTTTTCTAGGGACTGGTCCCTCCTGTTAGAATGATTAAAGACCCTGAGACCAAGTCTCACCTTCCTCACTTCCCAGGCAAGGGCTTCTCTAAGGCAAGCTTTGCTCATCCTCCTGACAGTCCACAATCTAGTCAATAGGTTCTTCCCACCTCATAATATAAATGCACCAATTGTTCCCCAGCCTTCCTTATTTATGTGTCCAGCTTTATATATGTGTGTATATATATATATATTTTATATATATGAGGCACTGAAATTTTAAATCATGGTTTAAATGGAACAACCACTGAGGATAACAGTATGATACTTCCTTAAAAATTTGGAAATTGAAAGTATTATATGATCCAGCAATCCCTACAGCTACATACTGTACACCTAGTACTAGGCATATATCTTAGAGAAATAAAAGCTATGACACAAATAGGCATGTACTGTGTTCAGTAGAGCATTATTCACAATAACAAAATGATGAAAGCAACCTAAATATCCATCAGTGGATGAATGGATACCACATTGTGGTACATATATACCATGGAATACTAGATAGCATTAAAGAATAACAGCAAATCTGTGAAACACCTCATAACATGAAGGCACTTATAGAGCATTGTGCTGAAAGAAGCTAGTCGATCACAAAAAGGCAACTTTTGTGTGAGACCATTGCTATAAAAGGCCAAGAGAAGGTTTGCATACAACAAAAAACATACTTTGGAGTGGGAGGTAAAGAGAGGTGAAGTATTAAAAACCTCACTGTTGGGCTGAACTTCAGTGGCGTAGTGGTTGAGTGTGGGACTGTGGCCCACTGACTTGGCAGTTCAAATCCAGCAGCAGCTCTCCAAGAGCAAGATTGGGCCTCCCACTTCCACCAGAGGGCAGTGATGCCCAAAAACAAACAAACAAAAATAAATAAAAGTTCATGGGTGTCAGTATTTTAAGAAAAACCTCGCTGTCATTGAGTAAATGTTGACTCCTTCCAAAGCCCTATGGGTTTCCTCCTGTTTCTTTCAAGGAGATGCTGGTGGTTTTGAACTGTGAACCATGCATATCATAGCTCAATGAGCAATTGCTATGTCTCAGGGCTACAGATAAAGAATAGACATATTAAATTGAGTGAAGGGAAAGGCAATATACAAAAGGGGGGAGATAAGCAGGAAATGATCACAGCAAAGGAAGACACTGGAAGGAGACAAGAGGCAATAAAGGTAAATACTAGTGCACACCCAGTCCTGCAATAATAGTAATAACCATATATTGATAAGTATGTAGACAGACACCCAACCTGAACAAGAAAAGAAAGGCTAATAGGACTATAGTCATATATACATACAAGTTTGACAGAGTCTATTTCTACATATGTATTTATATGTACTGTAAATATATCTATGAATATAATAAAAGATACAGAGGGAAAATTTATGGAAACTTCTTAACCTGTACATCTGTACATCTTAAGAAAGTAACTTGCTAGTCCTAGAAGCTCAGAATCCTAATTTCAGGGGACATAAGGACACTTGGCATCACTCAGTCCATAGGGACAATGTCCCATTTTCTACTTTAGTGAGTAGCAACTGGGACCTTAAAAGTTTGTGAGTAACCAACAAAGGGACAGCTCTTGGTCTCTCCCTTTCTAGGGCAAAGAAGAGTGAAGAGAAGCAAAGACATAAGTAGGACCACGTGATCGCCAGCTTCTGTGACTTTGCGATCAGAAGAAATAGATAGCGTGTGGCAACCACTAATCTAAATGGATCGCAATGGGTAGTCTTGGACAGAGTAGGAGGAAAATGGAACAAACTCATAAAACAGACCATGCATATACTGATCTATTAAGGAGAACTGAAATCTCCAAGACTCTGGCCCTTTGACTTCCTTGAGGCCTGGAACGACACTCACTGTCCATCACTCAACTTTCAGCCAATGATAGACAGATCTGTAAGGCAAACAATAATACCAGGGAGGTTCACACCTCTTAGAACACTCAGCCGTACAAGATCCAAAAGGGAGCATTTCTCCAGGGCTAAAGCTTAGAAAGCAGGAAGGGATTGGAAATGCGGGTGAAAGGAAACTGTAAACACAGGAAGGAAGTGGGATTGCAATCAAAGGCACAAATCAAAACATGTGTCAATTGTTAAACAGGAAACCAATTGCTCTGTGAAATTTCACCCAAATCACAATTAAAAATCTAAAAAATAAAGGATTATGCCTTGGTCCAGATGCACTGCAGTCCTCAGAGTGGTTTGTTTGCCTTTGAACACCTTCACTGCAGACCTGTCCAATGCAATACATTGTTTGAATCCTTGATAGCAATTTCCAAGGTCAGTGGTTGTGGATCCAAGTAAAATTAAATCCTTAACAATGTCAATGTTGCTTCATTTATCATGATGTTTATTGGGCCACTTGTGAAGATTTTTGTTTGCTTTATGTTGAGGTCTAACTCCTCCCAAAGACTGTAGTCTTTGATCAATTCTTCACTTCTAGCAATCACGGTTGTGGCATCTGCATAGCACAGGCTCTTTCCTCCAATCCTGGTCCTACATTCTTCTTTACGTAGTCCAGGTTTTCAGAATATCTTCTCAGCATACAAATTTAATATGCAGGGTGAAAAGATACAACCCTGACACATATCTTTCCTAATTTTACACCATGTAATATCCTCTTGTATGTTTGGGGTTTTGTTTGTTTAATTGTAATAGATCATTTTATCGGGGGCTCTTACAGCTTTTATATCAATTCATCCCTTTACATGTTTGAACCACTGCCCTTTGGTCTATGTACAGGTCCCACATAAGCACAATGAAATTTTCTGAGGTCCCCACTCTTCAAAACATTATCTACAATTTATTATGTCACACAATTGAATGCTTTTGCATAGTCAATAAAACTCATACTCAATAAAGCACTTTCTGGTATTCTGGTTTTCAGCCAAAATTTATCTAACATCCGCAGGAGAACCTTTGCTCCATATCCTCTTCTGAATATGGCTTGAATTTCTGGCCAGTTCCCTGTGGGTGTACTTAACTCACTGCTGTCCCGTCAGTGTGACTCCCGGTGGGTTTCCGAGATTGTAACTGGTCAGGGGAGTGGAAAACCCAGTCTTTCCTCTAAGGAACTGCCAACCTTGCAGATCACAGTCCAATGAGTCACTACTACACCACCAGGGCTCCTGTACGTGTACATCGGGTTTGTTTGTTTGTTTGTTTGTTTGTTTGTTTGTTTGTTTGTTTTAATCCAAAATCAGAAAGGAAATTTCTTACAAGGAACTTCTGCTTTCTACCCCTTCAAGGAAAGGGCTGAGCAGACGCTTTATTTAAAGGAGGGAAGAGAAAGAATAAGATAAACACAAAAACCCTAACTTTGGGTCTTAGAAAGTTCTTCAGCCATTTATGTCTCATCCTTGGGTCTCTCTTTGACGCTCCTGGTCTCAGCACTGCCCCTGCTCCAGTCTAAGCAACGCACATACAGAGTAACCAGGACTTTGCCAGTGTGATCGAATGAAGGATTCAAGATGGAGAATTACCCAGGGGACCTGTGTAATCACAGATGTCTGTAGAAGAAGGAAGCAAGAGGATCCGAGAAGATATTGGATGAAGGCAAAGGTCAGAGAGGAAACATGATGATGAGCACTGATCTTGAAGGCGGGAGAAGGGGCACGAGTCAAGGGCAGCAGTCACACTCCAAAAGGTGGGGACTGAGCCTCCAGAAGAAGCCTCCTGATCCACAAATTCTGGATTTCAGCCTCCTGAGTCTCCCTTTGGACTTCTGACTTCCATCTTTGTAAGATAACACATTTGTATTGTTTGAAAACCACTATGTTTGAATTCAAATGTTAAAGCCACATGGAGTATTCCAATAAGGTTTGTAAATTAGATTCTCTGTCTCTCTCAGGGGAAGTTGAAACCAGAAATTAAAAGCAGATTAATCCACAGGACTTTAGCAAGTACTATTTTGGTCTTACAATGTGCTTTTCTACTTTGCCAGTACTTTCTTTGATCTGAGTATGAGTGACGTAGCCTGATTTTATTACCTGCCTTTTGAGCACCTATAAGACCCTCATTTTGTCATAATACATAAGTATTTCAGAGGTAAAGAGAGTCTTTTAAATTAAAACAAAACAAAATAAAACACGTTTTTTTAAATAGCAGTAGCCACCATCTGGTCAAATTAGACCACAGAGTTTACACCATGAACTGTGGGGCAGAAGGAATGTGTAATTAAATACATAAGAGCAATTTTGACCAACAGGAGAGGCATTCTACCTCCTAGACTTGACCACTATCGTTCAATTGAAGTGAATCTTAATGCCAGTGCTTTATTCCTTTCCTCTAGGCTCAGCCACCCAAGGGTGGAGGGAATGAAGAACAGGAGGAACCCCACAGGTACGTTTAGGAGGCCCTAGTTAACTCATGCAGCAGGTATGTCAAGGTGGAAGGATGCAGGCCACACAACCCTGACAGCAGCAGGCGGAGTAGAATATATGGGCAAAAGACCCCAGGAATAGTGTCAAGAACCAACAAGAAGAATTACACTTAGTTGCTGTCAGTTGGAACAGAGGACTACACACGGCACTTATTTCTTGCTAGCAAAGCCAAGCATTACCTTAGCATTTAATCCAAAGGAGAATAATTGATCAAGTGACATGTTCATGGTTTGATAATATTTCTACCATTGGGGGATAATCTTTCTACCATTGGGGGAACTTAGTGTTTAAAAGTGAAGTAATTTCACTTATATAGAATTATAAACAATTATATCGCATAACATGAAAAATTGGAGACTGATAAAATTTTACATCAACACAAATAATTTTAAGCAGTGCTGAAATGAAAACTTTTATGGGAGTGAAACCCAACTTTTGTTTTTACTGCAGTTAAAAGAAAATATTTTTGTTGTATGGTTTCATTTTTAAAACACTTTTTATTCACAAAAGGAGCCTTGGTGGTAGCACGGAGGGTTAGGCACTGGGATGCTAACAACTAGATCAGCTGCCTACCTGCCAGCCTTCTCAAGGAGGATAAGATCGCCGCCTTCCAGATGTACAGTCTTAGAAACCCTATAAAGGTCACTTTGAACAGGAATTCATTCACATCATGGCTGTGGGTTTTGGTTGTTTGTGGTTTTCCATTTACATAAGGAGCCATGTAACATAAAATACGGGATGACCAACACAAGGTTACTAAAAAAAGAAGACCTGGAAAGGTGCACGAGGGTTGTAGACAACAAAAGTAAACAAATACACAATCCTGCATTATCAGTAATAACAAGCACTAATCTGTAAGTGGATACAAAGGTGGACAGGCAAGATGAACAGGTATGAGTCAATGAAAGGAACTAATACAATCATGTGTTCGGTAGACAATGTGCTGTAATATGTCTATGTTTAAAATAGTACAAAAAAGAGCAAAAGTAAATACATTTCTCAGTCATAACCAAACATCCTGGGACCCTGGGCTTGGAATCACAGCCTCTGGGGACATCAAAGTCAATTAGCACAATATACTTCACAAAGAGAAAGTTCTACAGTCTATTTCTGTGAATTGTGACTGAGGTCATGGAAGCTGTGAACAGTCACGAAAGATGCTACTGTTGGGCTCTCCCCATCCTGAGCAAAGGAGAGTGAGGGAAACAAAAAATGCAGAGAAACAATCCGAAGAACCAGTGGGGGATGGGAACTTGAGTCTCCACCACTCTGAAATCAGAACCACATGGGAGATGACTACCATGGATAACTGCTCTCTGATCAAAGATCCACATGGAGAGGCTTTCATGGAATAGGAAGGAAATTTGCAATAAAACTCAAAAAGTGAATATATATTTTAAACACAAAGATAGACTTACTGTTCCGATGGAGATTGGTCCTTGGTCACTCTTCAGGCCTAGTATTGAACTCATGTGATAGCTCAACTTTCAGCCAAACAACAAACAGGCCTATAATGTAAACAACAATAAGGGTTAAGCACCTCTTAGAGCAGCGGTTCTCAACCTTCCCTTTAATACAGTTCCTCATGTTGTGGTGACACCCTAACCCCAACCATAAAATTCATTTTGTTGCTACTTCATAACTATAATTTTGTTATTGTTATGAACCGGGCCACCCCTGTGAAAGGGTGGCTTGAGAACCGCTATCTTAAAACTAGAACTATCAACCAGAAGAAATCAAAATTTCTGCTGGGATAAACTTGGGAAGTGTGGAATGGATAAAAAAGAAGGATGGGCTGAGCCCCGGTGACCTAGTGGTTGTGCAGTGGACTGCGGCCCACTAGGTTGGAGGTTCAATTCCAGCTCCCAGGAGCAAAGGCTGGACCTCCTACACCCACCACCAGAGGGCAGTGATGCCTAAAAAAAAAAAAACGAAGAAGGATGAAGGAAATGGTAAGTATAGGAAGTGAGGAGAAGGTTGTGTGATTGTGGAAATGCCAATCACCCATGAAATTGTGTATCATTTGTTGACCGGAAAACCAATTTGCTCTGTAAATCTTCACTCAGATGGCAACAGATGGTGTATGATGAAGCATTTGGCTGCTGACGGAAAGAGAATAGGTGGAACTTGTGGTAAACAGAACAGGGAAGAGAGTATATGCAGACAAGCTCAACATTTACGTGTTAAGGAGTCCGGGAGGCCAAGGCTCCCGTAGAGGAACCCTTCCCCTTAGTGGGCTGGAGGTGCATCTCACTCACATTCTCCTGAATAAAAGTTATTCCCCATGATGGCGCCCCAGGATAATGCCAAATTTACAGTGCTGTTTACAAACACATAGCCACTGATGATATACACTTGGAGATCAACTGCCGGAAGGTCAGCAACCTGAAGGTTGTTAGCCACCTAAGGAAATCAGACCCTATGGCCTGTTCCACCCTAAGTAGGGCCCACTCCCTTCTGAGAAGCATAGTGGATGATTCCCCTAAAGGAGAACTCAACCATATCTAAGGTCAAGCCACCTCAGGGACGACCAAGGATAGCCTGCCATCTTGACTTTATTATGTATGTGTCTTCTTGTCACGTGTGCCCTTCGTGTTGCTCCTTCCTATTGCATGTACACCCCTAGCTCATCCCCCTCTTGTTGCAGGATGCCTATCATACAGCCCCTTCCTGATTATATGAGCTCATGAAGTTATGTTACAGCAGCTCTCTAGGTGGATCCGGCTAATAAAGTCATGATTACCAAAGTGAGCCCTTGCATGCTTTCTCTTGTCTGATGTCTCTTTAATCAACCCCTCAATTACACAATCACCCTTTGGACCCATTTGGCTGTGGACAGTCTGGTCCCCCACAGTAGCTCACCAGCTGCTCCACAGGAAAGAGATGTGGAAGACGACTTCCGTAGAGATTGCAAGCCTCAAACAGACGGGAGCAATTCTATTCTATCTAATAGCATCCCTCTAAGCTGGAATAGACATGACAGAAGCCAGGTTGGGTTTTCTTCCTTAAAATAAAAGTGAGTATTTACATCTATTCTATTGCTGCTTCCTTTCTGAGAACCAATGTAAAATGGAATAAATCACGTCTCCTTTTAATCTATGTATCTTTAAAAAGATCCTTCTCCCCATCATCAAGCATGAGTGAATGATTAAAAGCCTCATCTCCTAACTCACATCCTGGAAACATCCTTGCTACAGAGAGAAGATAGCAATCTTTACCTCTCAAGGAAAAATTAAACAATATTTTTATGAACATACCAGCATAATGCAGTGACAAGGTCATGGGCCCAGGCATCGGGAGCTAGGGTTTCTAGGCTCCCAGTGTGGGAGTCTTAGCGCTTTAAGAACTATCTGTAAACTTGTGCGCACCTATATATAAAGTGAGGTGATAGAAATAAATGATCTCTAAAGCAGTGCTTCTCAAACATAAGTGTGTAGGACTTGCAAAAAATATAGATCTGTTTCCATATAAGCTAAGAATTCAGCCAGCTCCCAGGTGAGGCCAATATGATGGTCTATGAACCACAGTTTAAGTAGCAAAGCTCCCTGGCACAACCCAGATCTAAGCATGTTTCATTAACTCACATATGCCATTGTTCACATTTTAAATATAGATATTTTGGACAATTGTAAATTTTCTATCATAACTCAAATTACCCATGCTTTAGTAAATTGGGATTGTAGGCCACTATCAGCACAGGACGAGGTAGTGTTTCAGTCTCTTGTACACTGGGCCACTGTGAGTCAGAACAGACTCCATGACCCTAAAAACAACATAAACAAATATTCATGCAAAGCTTTTTCCTCTGGTTCAGAGTTTGGCAAACTTTTGCAATGGAAGAGCCAATTCTGTCCCTCACAACAAGCAAATTAAATCACCATTATATGAATAATATCCTTTAATTTTCTTCAGTTTTTACTTCAGAGTCACATTTATGTACTGGAAGGGCTACACACGGCTCAATGCCACCATTTTCTGATCCCACTTTAGCTCACTGATTCGAAGCCTAGCAATATTTGTTGCTCATTAAAAAAAAAAGTTGACACTTGTCCATTAGTGTTTCTTAAAGTTCAAACAGGTGTATAGTCATGGCCAGTGCTGTAAAATTGAAACAGAAGCAAATTTGTAAACTATGAGTATATAAGACCAGTGATCAGGGTGGGGAAAATCGTGAGATGAAGCTCTAGAATAGAAGAGTCAGAAGAGGGGTGGTGAGCTTTAAGGAACCTGAAGCAGAAGAACAGATTGTTGCCAAGACTGAATAGAGCAACACACATTCAAAACAGCACCGTCTATCACCATCTTTGAACCTGGCACCACTCAGATTTGGTTGCTATGCAACATGCACACCTGCCCTTGATTTCCAAGGGGGGAGATTAAGTTTCTAGTAAGGCACCACCCATAATTTTTCCCATTCCAGTTATCATTCTGCTACATCCATGTATTACAAATGAGGGTTTCTTTCAGTTCCACTTCATTGACCATGACTGAATCAAGCCAAGCCTGTTAAAAGCCTTACGGTCCATGGTCCATCTACCCTTCCTGCCTGTGACATACACATCAGAATGCAATTAGACTAGTCTAGGACCCCAGCATCCAGCAATTCTCAAAAACTCCACTTGTGAGTGTTATGTGCAACCAAGATGGAGAACCACTGTAGTCTCTCCAACTATGAAGGCACTCCAGGTATGCACAGATTGTTTTTAATACTGCTCACAGTGGTTAGCCATTAACTGAATGCACTCTCCTGGAATGCTTGCTTAGATTATACAGCTCACATAAACATTTCTCCTCTCTGTTTGTAATTCAGGAAGGACTACCAGCAAGAGGGAGGACACAGAGAAACATGCAGTTTTGAGGGGTTCTTTTTGAGAAATACAGTTAAAGACAATAATTGAATTATAATGTACACTGTGACTGGTAAGGAGTACAATAGTCTTAAGGGTAATACTTGTCCATTTTCTCCTTTGCAAGGCTTATTCAGCCTTGCAAGACGTTATTCAGCCATGTCTTAGAGATCTAGAGAAATCCAACAGAGAGATAAAAGTTCCTGGAGGTTCAACTGTCAGCAGAGGAATCCTTCTCCAGCCTGCCACAGGTATTACACATAAGCCATGAATTCTGAGTTTGTGGATTGGAATCCTGCCATTATTTTCTAATTATATAGCCTGGGGTCATTTTATTAACATCCTATATTTCCTTTTTGGATGATTAGAAAATACAGGTATACATCCTTTAATTGTGCTTCATTTTATGGTATTTCTCAGATGTTTCTTTTGAGTTTTTTTTGAAGGGGATAATTGAAGATCTGTGTCAGCTGAATTGAGCGAGTCAATCAGTACCTCTTTTCCAATAGCATGTACTCACTTCATGTCTCTGTGTCACATTTTGGTAATTTTTGGAATATTTCAAACCTTTTCCCTATTATTTTGCCTTTTGGGGTGATCCACTGTAATTCTTTTGGGGCACCACAAACTGTGCCTATAGAAGATGGAAAATGCTATAGAGGTCTAAACACAGGCATGTGCATATGTAAATATATTTATATATAATGATAGGGAAATAGATCTATGTACATATGTTTACATGTTAAGTATTAAGGTAGCAAATGGACATGAGGTCTCTACTCAAGTACTCCCTCGACACAAAAACACTTTGTGCTAATAACCTTGCATTCTGTGATGCTCACGTTCCCTATACAATTGCTGCAGACAAAATGGGTGTAAAAGCAAATGTGGTGAAGAAAGCTGATAGTGCCCGGCTATCAAAAGATATACTGTCTGGGGCCTTAGGAATTGAAGATAAACAAGCAGCCATCTAGCTAAGAAGCAACAAAGCCCACATGGAAGAAGCATATCAACCTGTGTATCATGAGGTATCAATGGGATCAGATATCAGGCATCTAAGACTCAGAACAACAACAACAACAACAAACATATCAATAAGAATGAGGGAGAGGGAGAGGGCAGAGTGAATACCCAAACCACCTCTGTAGACCACTGGACATCCCTTTACAGAAGGGTCACAAGAAAGAGATGAGCCAGTCAGGGTGCAGTGTAGCACTGGTGAAACATACAACTTTTTTCTAGCTCAAAATACTTCTTCTCCCCCATAATCCTGACCCCAAGTCTACCTTACAAATCCAGTTAGACCAGAGCATGTACAGTGGTACAGATAAGAGTTTGAAACACAGCGAATTCGTGACAGATAAACCCCTCAGGATCAATAATGAAAATATTGATGCCAGGAGGGGAAGGGGAAGGGAATAGGGCAAAAAGAGGAACTGTTCACAATGATCTACATATAACCCCCTCCCAGGGGTATCAACAACAGAAAAATGAATGAAGGGATACAGTGGCCTGTGTGGGACATGAAAAAACATCGTGTTAGACAGGGTTTTCTAGAGAAACAAAACCAGGGCACTAATAATTCTCTCTATATAGTTATATAGATAGAAAGATATCTAACATAAGAAATAGAGAGTTCACTAATCTATAAAGCAGTACAAATGACTCAGTGCAACTCATTTGCATGAGACAGCTAGTAGACTGACAGTCTTTTGAGTCTTGGGGGTCGCCGAGTAGTCCTCTGTAGAGCCATTCAGGCTATCTGGCCACAGGCAGCAAACAGGAAGGCAGGTCACCAAGGCAGGACAGCCTGATAACAGGGTCCGACAGTCCCCAGCTCAAGAGATGTATATACCAGGAGCATGGCAAAGCAGAGCTTGAAGGAACCTCAACTCACAGCGACACAGTCCATGGACTAGGTATTCCACAGGTCATGTAGCTTGCAGATCAAGGCACAGAACAAGCAAGTCAGCCAGCTAGTCTGAAGATCCATAACCTCACTTTAGGTGAGCAGACAATAGAATTATATATGATGGAAATATTGGGTGGTGTAAGATACAGCCAAAATACACACTTACAAACACACACACACAAACACACACACACATACAGGGATACTCCCTTCTCCACCCCATGGACCTTTTTTTACCAAAGCTATGTATTTACACTTCTTTACTAAACAACCATATAACCTTTAAAGTACTCTCCATTGCACTTTATGTATTTTTCAAGTCTGCAGTACTATTCTCAGAAACATTTTTCAAATTCATCTGTTTGAATGGGTGACAGCACCTCCCTCATTTTTTCCTTCATCTCTTTTACATTGGCAAATAGTTATTCCTTCCTGTCCCTCTTCATTCTCAGAAACAAAAAGAAGTTGCAAAGAGTGAGGTGAGATGGGTAAGGCGTATGGGGCAAGAAAGACATGCTGCTTTTTGCCCCAAAACTGGCACACTGAGATGGCTGCATTAGCAGGAACATTGTCATGTTGGCAAAACCAGTCCCCTATTTACCACAAATCAGGCCTTTTTTTTCCACATGGTGTTATGGAATCTTTTCAGAACCCCTAAATAGAAAACTTGATTAGCAGTCTGACCTGGTGGACAAGGTGACATTGGTGTCTTCCACTGGCTTGACTGATGTTTGCTTTCAGGGTCTTATGAAAAGCATTGTGTCTCATCACCAGTAATGACCTTGGGGAAAAAGCCTGGGTCTCTTCAGCACTGGTCTTTCAAAAAACAACATGTTTCCACTCGCTCTTCTGCCTGGTCAGTCAGAACCCAAGACACAAATTTCACAGCTACCCTTCTCATCCCCAAGTTTCCCATTAAGACTTGCTGGACCACGCTCCAAGATGGTCTGTTGTTGGTCTTTGATTGTATGCATGAATTTTGTTGGCATTTTCGTCCATTTGAGAAGTTGATAGTTTGTCATCAATAAGCTTTTCACCTTTTTTGAAATGAGAAACCACTCATATACTGGAGTTTTTCCCACAGAGTTGCCCTTGTAAGCTGTGTTCAACATCACAACAGTTTCTGTGCATTTTTCACATGCAGAAAACAAAATTTCACTTGGCACACTGTTCTCTTAAATCAGTCATCACAAAAAATGAGGTTTGTGGGGCTGAGCCCCGGTGGCGTAGTGGTTGTGCACAGGACTGTGGTCCACTGGGTTGGAGGTTCAAATCCAGCAGCAAGGCTGGGCCTCCTA
Source organism: Nesogale talazaci (assembly GCA_004026705.1). NCBI lineage: Eukaryota > Metazoa > Chordata > Mammalia > Afrosoricida > Tenrecidae > Nesogale > Nesogale talazaci. The sequence goes on along the minus strand of PVJH01017677.1, from coordinate 32,029 downwards.
CTGCCACCACCAGAGGGCAGTGATGCCCCAAAAACAAAAATCAAAAAAAGAGGTTTGCGCAAAACTGTTTTTAAGGAAAAATTCACTGTGACTAGAGAAAATCTTCTAGGTGACGCCACTGTGGGCACCAACTCAGAGTTGCTCAACGCTCACCTAGTGGGAAAAATGTGAACTTCAAAAGTTCTGCCCAGTGAAGTTTTTCCAGTTGTTGTTTTTTGTTTTTTTTTGTTTTTTTTGGGGGGGGATATGTACACATATGTATTCCTGGGTGGGAGGTTGGGAAGGGAAGGGTTAAAAGGGAGCTGATATCAAGGAGTTCAAAAAGAAAAAAAATGTTTTGCAACTGATTGTGGTAGCAGTTGTACAATATTGCTTGATGTGATTGAACTATGGATTATGATATCTATAAGAGCTCCACTATAAAATTAATTTTAAAAGCATGACAAAGAAAACACCTATTAAATATTAGTTATTATTATATGTATATAATTTATAGTTATTGTTATATGTAAGGCATATATTTTATTATTATAACTTAAGGTTCTTGACTGACAACTCAGTTTGGCTCTCGCTCTGTAGGAATAAGATTTTCATTTCAAGATGATTTGCAATCCTGGAAACCCTATGAGTCCATTCTACCGTGTCCTATAGGATCACTGTGAGTCAGAATGACTTGAAGGCAGTGGGTTTGGTTATTGTTATGATAATTCTAGGTCTTTGTAAATGATATGAGCAATTATTTATATACATGGAGATTGGGATAAACCTTTGTTAAGATACATTATTTGCTAAACTGTGTTGTTTGTTGTAAAGAGTTGATTACTCTTACTTCCAGCACCACTGGAACAAATCCCACTGTAATTTTTGCCAGAAGTTTGTGCCTCTGATGGCATGAAAAGGCACTTTGCTTCTTCTAAAATGTTTTCTACTGGAAGCTGCCATGGGCAAAAGGTAGTTATTTTTGTTCTTGTTGTTAGTGGCAATGAAGTAGATTCAGACTGATCTCATAGCCAGCCATTTAACAAAAGTTTCTGTTCTGTTCAAATAACTGCTTTCTGGTCTATGCACAGATTTCACAATAAAACAATGACGTGTTTTGACATGCCATTCTTCTCAATGCAATCCATGGTTTGTTAGGATCCACACAGTTGAATGCCTTCACGTGGTCAAAAACACAAGCAAACATTTTTCTGGTGGTCTCTGCTTTGAGCCAAGATCCATCTGGCTCAAATATCAGCAATTACATCTCTTTCCATGTCCTCTTCTGAATCCAGCTTGAATTTTTGGCAGTTCTGTTAGCTTGACAGTTCTCTGTCAATGTACTGCTTTAGTCATTTAAAAATTATCGTCAACAAAATTTATTGCAAAATAATATTATTTAATAATTTCCATGTTCTGCAGGATCACCTCCCTTTAGAATGAATGCAAATATGGGTCTCTTTGTTAGTTGGACAGTTTCAAATTTCTTGGCCCACACCAATGAGTGCTTCTATTCAGACAAGTTAATCTCATTAAATGCACTATTACCAAAACTCAACTCAACATTTGCTGTCAGATACCTACCTAGCCTCCTTTATGACCACTTATCAATCAGTCACCCAAAGAACATAAAGCTAGCGATGCATCTTCTCCTTTCTCTTCAAAAGCCACTAGACTTTCACTCCTCTGGATTTTGTCTCCTATATTTTAGTAATACCCATTCCTGTCTTTATTTGCTATCACCACTATCCTAAGTCAAACTGTCATTTACCCCATGTGAATCATTTTTCAGCTCTCAAATTGGCCTTCTAGCCTTGTTTTAGTCTTCACTAGATTCTCCATACTATGGTCAAAGTGATTCACATAAAAATTAAGTATGACCATACAACTCTTTTGTTTAAGTCCTGTGAGGGATTAACTACATCCCCTCAAAATAGTTGGAGTAGATCATCACTCCTAAGGATGCCTACAGTTACAATTCCTTTTCAGAATGAATTTTCTATTGCATTACTGTGATAGGGCTAGTGTAGAGTGTGTCTTAAGTCAAATTCTTAAAAGATATAAAAGATGAAAAGATGGTGTGGCAGTTACATAATCTGTCAACTTGTGAAGGGGTGTCGATCAAGTTACTGCTTGATGACCTCGTTTGGAGGCGCTATGTAGATAAATAACTCACTGGAGGCCAGACACATGCTCTCTGCTACACATTCCCCTAGACAAGCCACATGGGGCTACAGTGATGGCAGTCAGAGCCCTGGAGCTAAAGAAGCTATGTGAAGTTCCAGGCCAGTGCTGAAATGCTTCCACCACCACTGGATCCACAGCACGTTCCACCCACTGACCTGTGAAGAGCCTGCCTCTAGAGTCGAAAGAAATAAAAAGCCTTCCTTTAGAGATGCTGCACTGAATTGGACTTCAAGCATTCTAACCTGAGCACTTAAATGTGTTTCCTAAAACCATTCACTCATAGTATGTCTGTTCTAGCAACACTAAGTAGCTAAGGTAATACCCTTCATTGGCTCTCCAGTTTTGAAAAACTAAAATTCAAGCTTCTTAAAATAGTATAAAATTTCTTCCATGTTACACATATTCTCTGTCTCTTCCAGTTTACTCATTCAGTCATTCAACTACTCTTTATTGAATGTCTGTTTACAGAATGTGCTGGATCAGGCCCTGGTTTAGGCACTATAAAAGTAGTAAAGAAAATATAGTTCAGTGTCTAGGCTTCACAACTAGGTAGTCTAGTGGAGAAACAAATGAAAACAAATAAGGAGATCCCTAATGTCAAGTTGTCATTGTGTGCCGTCTTATCAATTCTGACTTTGTGTGACCTTACAGGATAGAGTAAAATGGTCCCGTGATGTTTTCTAAATTGTACTCTTAGGATGCTAACCATAGCTGCTCAAGGGAAGAAAGATAAGGCTATTTCTGTAAAGGTTTTACAGTCTTGGAAACCCAGTGAAGGGTTGCTTTGAGTCAGAATCAACTAGGTGGCAGTGCATTTGTTTTTTTAGTTAGTTAGAATCTACTTGATGGCAGTGTTTGGCTTTAAGTCTTTTTGTTTGTTTTTTAAATCATTTCATTGGGGGCTCATACAACTCATCACGATCCATACATACATCTATGTTGTCAAGCAATTTTGTACATTTTTTGCCATCATCATTCTCAAAATATTTGCTTTCTACTTGAGCCCTTGGTATCAGGTCACTTCCCTCCTCCTTCCCTGCTCCCCTCTCCCTCATTAACCCTTGATAATTTATAAATTATTATTTTGTCATATCTTACACTGTCTGATGTCTCCCTTCAAGTGACCAGATTTTAAGCGGGACACCATTGACTGGGAAGAGAAGGGGTTCTTGATTAAAAATTTGGTCTATACAGAGCAACAAAAATGTTCATAGAATGCAAAAATAGGATTGTAATATATTTATTTAATTTTAAAATGCCACAAAACAAATTATTAAAAAGTGGGATATATGGTCACCGACCTTGACCCACTTTTCTGTTGTCTGTCTCCCAGGGGATTAGTTATATGTAGAACCTTGTAATTGGTTCCCCATTTCTACTCCAGCCTCTCTCCACCCTCCTGGGATCACCACTCTCGGTTCTGGTCCTGACAGGATCATCTGTCCTGGATTCCCTGGGTTTCCAGTTCCCATCTGTACCAGTATACATCCTCTGGTCAACTGGGTTTGTAAGATAAATTGGTATCATGATAGTGGGGGGAGGGAAGCATTTAAGAACTAGAGGAATATTGCATGTTTCATCATTGCTACACTGCACTCTGACTACTCCCCATGACCCTTCTGTAAGGGATGGATATCCATTTGCCTACAGATGGGCTTTGGGTCCCAAATCTGCACTCCCCCTCATTCACAATAATATGACTTGTTTGTTCCTTGATGCCTGATCCCTTCAATACCTTGTGATCACACAGGCTGGTGTGCTTCTTCCATGTGGACCTTTGGTTTTAAGTTTATAAGAAACTGCAAAACTATTTTCCAATAGTTTTGGATTCCACCAGTAATGTATGAGAATTCTACTTGCTCCACATCTACTTGATAGTGTCAGAATTTGGGGGTTCTATTTTGTTTTGCATTGCATTTTTCAAACCTATATCAATATGTGTAGAGCATCTCATTATGGTTTAATTTGAATTTCCCGAATAACTAATGATGCAGAACATATTTTTGTGTTTATTTTCTACCCATATTTATTACATGATGAAGACTCTATTAATCATTTCTGAACATTTTGTTATTAAGTCATTTGTTTCTTATTGGCTGTAAGGTATATTTTCACATTATAACAGAGAAATTATTCATGAAAAATAAAAATTAAAAATCACTGTACTATTTTTACTCAGAACAACTGAACAGTTGTATCATCTTCTGAGTTATAAAGACTGAGCGATGAAAAAGAAACTGTTCCATTTCAATTACAGCATGTAAAATTTAAGGTGTCTATTGGAAATCCAAGTGGAAAGGAGGGTTCAGAGACATTTGTTGCTTTTACCTTCTTACCTTCCATTTGCCTTTACCAGAGATTTGTTGTCTTGTTTTCCCTTATGAGCCAACGCTCACCCACTCTCATTTGATGAAGTTCAAGGAGTGGGCGTATGACTCATAGTACCAATATTCCGTCACACACACACACACACACACACACACACACACGCACGTTCCATTGCTAAGCTTAAAGAAGATGAAATGAGGACCAAGGCAACTTTTTTCTGGGACTACTGAGACGTCATTTCTGTTCTGCTAGCTTGTTAAGGGAATACGATGCCTGCTGGGAAGTCATCTTATCACACACACACACATACACACACACACACACACAACCGAGGTACACAGTGAGAGACCAGGTCTTGATGCTAGAATTTGGACACCCAGATCAAGCTATGATTAAATTATACTCTGACATTTTAACTGTATGACCCACTTATTAACTCTCAAGGTTTTTTTAATACCAGGTTGAGTTGGGTTATCTGTCACTCAGAACCAGAAAATTCCCAATTAATGAATAACATTTCTCAAATTTTACCACTGAAGTGTCTGTAATGGAAGAAAAATACAGATCAGCATTATATCTGCTGACATAGCCCAGAGGGGCAAAATATGCATATGATTTATAAAAAAATCTTATTCTACTTTACAAATCAGGTTGATCAGAACTTGTACACTGCTACCGATAAGAACCTGCAACACAGGGAATCCAGGATAGAAAAACCATTGGGGCCAACATTGAGAATAAAGATACCAGGAGGATAAGGGGAAGGTTGGGGGAGAAAGTGTACTCAATCACAAGGATCAATAGGTAACCCCCTTCCAGGGGGAAGAACAACAGAGAAGTGGGTGAAGGGTGACAGAGGGTGATATAAGATATAAACATAATAATCTATAACTTATCAAGGGCTCATGAGGGAGGGAGGGGGAGGAAGGAGGCGGAAGATGAGGAGCTGATATCCAAGACTCAAGTAGAAAGAAAATGCTTTGAAAAGGATGATGGCAATATATGTACAGATGTGCTTGACACAGTGGATGAATGTATGAATTATGATAAGAGATGTAAGAACCTCCAATAAAAGAATTTAATTTAAAAGAAGAATTGACAATAACATTAAATGGGCATTTTCTACTCATCTCCAAAATATCTGTATTTCATATTAATTTAAAAGAATATTTTCCAACTTCTGGTGACAAATTATATCTCATAAATGTATGTTTAATGATTAAACTGTGGAGATTTGTTTATAACCCAAAGAGAACTTCAAGTCATCACACAATTGAATGAAGGTGACTGAAATCAAGAGAATGAGGAGATTATCCAATTCAGTGTGCAAAATGAACTTGGAGACAGGGAGTGTGAATTGGGTTTGGGTTTGGGTACTTGCTGAGTGACTTCAAAGAAGTCAATTCCATTCTTTGATCTTGCTTTTCACGTCTGAACATTTTGCCTGCCTGTTCCAACTCCTACAACCTAGACACTTTCACTTTCAGCCTTCATATTTTACCTGGCTATTGGAAGGACCAAGCTGATAGAAAAATCGTGTCCATTTCCTTGAGAGGATACAGAAATAAATGATCCCTGAAAGTCAGAATGAACTGAGAACTAGTCATAGTTCCTAAAATGGAAAGCTTGATTATGTTTACTTTTTTGTGGGCATCACTGGCCCCTGGTGGGAGTGGGAGGCCCAGTCTTGCTCCTGGAAAGCTGCTGCTGGATTTGAACCGCCAAACCTGTGGGCTGCAGTCCTGCACACAACCACTGTGCCACCAGGGCTCAGCTAAGTTTCTCATATCTTTATGGAGAAATAATGACATCAAAGATCATATTACTTAAGTGGAATTGCAGCTGATTGCATAATACATTGAAAGGTATTAATTACTGCTTCTGAACAAAAAGTTTACTTAATGGCATGCCACCAGCCTCTGTTCTCGGCTCTGTACGGTGCACTAGATATGTTCCATTAAGAATTATGAGAGAATATATTTCACCTAAAAATTATATATAATCACTATATACAAAAGAGGTCAATATAAACAAAAGAGATTCATTATCCTGACAGACTGGAGTGTTAGTGCAGAAATTTTAAATACAATAACCACTTTAAACAGGTATAACTTTTAGTTCTGCATTTAACCTCAAAATAGGAAATTCTGGACTTTAAAGCATTTCTTAGTCTATAGCTTATCATAAGCACAAAATTAATTGGGGAAAAGTACTGTTGCTTTTCAGTTAACTTAGCTTTAGTTGGTATTAATAGGAGTCGAATACACAAAACACAGGAAATAATAAATCTCATGTCATTTAGCACTGATGAGTTAATGCTTTATGTTATACTCTGGACACAATTTAAATGTAGGAAAACGAATCTGTGTCCCAGAAGATCTGGCCAGATGGGGAAGGATCTGGGAAGCAGGTTTCAGAGTTTCTGTCGGTTTGTAATGTAATGAAGAAAAGGACTTCAGGAGATGCAGTCTTCCCTTCCTTCCAGGCCATCGCAAAAAGCAGAGGCAACAGACTCCCTTCCTCTACGTGAGAGGTCAGGCCCAGGGTCAGAAGGAAAAGAGTGAAGGCTCTGGCTTAGGGCTAGAAAAGAACCAAGGAGCAGAGACAGATGGTCTAAAGAGGCAAAGCCCTCTACCCCAGGCTGGTCTTCACCCCAAGGTTTTATCACTCTTCATCAAAGCTGAATTAGCGAGAAAAAAAAAACTGAATTAGCCTTACAAACCTACATCTATAGCATTCATTGATGAATTTATGGAATTCATTAATAAATATTTAAGCCCAGAAGTGAAATCATATAGACATGAGATCCTTCCAATCCACTTATTGTACAAATATGAGCTAAGAGGCCCACAGGTATCTTATCTTACTATTTACCTTGTGTGCCAATTGCTTTGTCTCAGTCGCTATTGCAACCAGACTGAAATATCTGTCTGGTTTTCCTCTATTTGTGCAGTCATAAAGAGCATGAATCCTGGAAACAGGTTACCTGGTCTTGGATTTTCGTTTAACCAAAATTTGGGACATGTGACTTAACCTTCAAGCCTCAGTTCTCTTTAAATGGGAAATAATGCTAGTGTGGTTGTGAGATAAAAATGAAGCTATCTTTAAGTACTTAGTACGTAGTCCTGAGTAATAATGCTTGTTGTTAGTAGTCACAACACCCCCTTCTATTTAGTCCATCACGTCCATCTACATTCCACTTTGGTTTTGCTCATTGTTTTACTTCAAGAAGAGCACTCTTTGAAAACACAAAGTAAGGCTTCTATAACATCCGGTCAAAGGCAGCATGGTGTCAGGGCAGTACCCTGCATTGCTGATTAGCCCTGTGCCTGTGGACGAGTCATTTATCTCTGCATCGGTAAAACCAGGGCTTCACTGAATAATCATTAAGCTATAACCCAGTTAAAAGAATTTACCCTTAAATGAGGCTAACGATGGAAAAGAATAATAAATCATGAGCACAGACAGAAGAAAGAGAAAAGCAAAAGGCCGAAGTATGTTTAACCACTGAAGTCTATGAGTCAAAGTACCTTCTGGGGTGCAAGATTCATCTTGCAATTAATTAATGGTTCTTGTGATCTGTACGTAACAAGGCAAGAAGAGTCATGTATTTATATTGTAGATTACTAAAATTGCCATAAATTTTAATAATGGTGTATCTTGTACAAATGAGAACAAGTGAAAATTGACAGGTGTCAGTGCCACATATGATATATATTTATATATATACACATATATATGGCTGTGTTGGAAATTTGCACATTATGGGAAGTGATTATAGCCTAAAAGCACAGAAATTTGATTGCTCTGTGATCCTCATAACTTGGTTATTTGATTTGCATTAGAATTCTGTAGACTGATTACAAGAACACAAATAGATAGAATTAAAAGAAGGTTTTATTCTATCAGATGGCCAAGCTATAAACTCTCTGTATACTAGATAGATGGCCCCCATAACCAAGGACCATCCAGGTTAACTGTTTCTCCTTTCCTCTAGCTCCACTGCCCAATTTATCAGGCACTTCCAGTGCACGTACACAGGAAGATGAAATTCTTGGTTTCAAAAAAATTCAGCGTCATATTATAAAAGATAGATAAATTGCTCATTTTAAGGCAATGTGGTAAGTACAACACAGAAATGTGTTCAGATGCAGTCTGGGAGCAATAGAGGTCTAGCTAATGCAGAGGGAGAGTCAAGACAGGGAAGGAGCAATTAAATAATATAGTAGCCTATCAGGAAATGATACCTAAATTGATCCCTAAAGGTTAAATAGAAATTATCCAGGCAAACAAAAAGCTAGCAAAAAGGATGGACATCTTAAGCAGAAGACAAGGCCTGAGTATAGGAATGGAGGCATGAGACAGCATGGGACTAGTTTCATCATAGGGCAGGAGGCAGGAAAGTGGGATTGAAGAATCAGTGGAGTTGAACTTAGAAGCATCTATTTATGTCATGTTAAGCAGTGTGGTCTGCATGTGTGGCTTCCAATGCATATTGAATTGTTTCATAGGGTTATAATATTTTTAGAATGAGGTTACCACATTTTTATTCCAGAGTCTCTGAGCAGATTCAAATCACAAACCTTGCCAACAGCATCTCAGAACTATCTACCCTCAAGGTTCAAAGACTCGAAGTTCTCAAAGTGTGATCTAGACCGGAGTATCTGCATCCCCTAGGAATCTGGACATGCAAATTCCTCAAGCCCCATCCCAGATGTAGTGAATCAAACATTAGATATGGGAGGAGTCCGGCAATTGATGTTTTCATAGGTAATTCTGATCAATTCTGCTGTATGAAATATACTGGCCTCAGATTTATCCTATAGTGAGAGGTAAAACCTCTGGGGATTATCAAGAATTATAATATGGCCAGATTTGCATTTTAAATCTCTGCACGGTTCCCATCAGATCCCAAGTCCCATCAGTGATAGCTAGGGTTATTGTGCCAACATGGCAAATAGGAACATGTGGGATTGATGAGGACACGGTTTGATTGGAGGGCAAAGAGATCAATGGCTTGGCAAGCCCCGCTTCTCTCTCTCCTGCTCTCTGGTGATAGGACCAGGGTGCAGCTGCCTTAGCTAATTCTCTGCCTCAAATTGTGAGGTACACTACCTGTGGGACACCCAACCAGAATCATGTCACTAGAACTTGAGGTTCCTTTGAGATCTGCTTCGCCACATTGCTAGTGTTTACATTGCTTGGGCTTGGAACTGTTGGATCCTGTCATCTGGCTGTTGGTGACCTGCCCTGCTGCTTGCTGCCTGTGGCCAGACTGCCTGCATTGCTGTCTGTTTCTTTGACTTGGACCTAGCAGCCCTTGTGAGTTGAAGGACTTCCAGTACAGTAACTGTTGCACGGAAGTAAGCTGAACTTAGCTCACTGTACTGATGTGTGGACTAATTAGCTGTTATATTTCTTTGTGCTATATACATCTATATATATATATATATGATCATAAGTGTCCTAGTTTTGTTTTTCTAGGGAACCCTAACACAATTCATACCAGCAGTGGTTCTAGAGAAACAAGATCATAAGTATGGGCTTCTCAAATTGGCTCTCCAGCCTGATTAGACTCAACAGAACTGATAATGCTATCTCTACCCCTAAAGGCATGGATAAGTCTGCTACAATGAGTGGTGTTGATCCATGGTGTGAAATAGCAAAGCTAATATTCACAGTATCACCACCAATAGATGAAGTGCTGGTGAGAGGAGAGGCTCTGAGCGAGATTGTGTGCTTGATATTTTCCAGTAGTTTTGTCAGGATGAGAAGTCTAGAGAAGTTGGTCGGCTGGTCCTCCTTAGAGGAGAACAATAGAAAACGTGATCAAGGAAAGGGATAATCTCAGAACCTCAGAAGCACATCTCAAGTGTCAAATAACAGACCTAAATGCTTCTGCATGTGCTACAAAGGAGCGTCTTCTCTCCTCTAGCAATAGAGCTGACATTGCCCAAACCCAAATCTAGTCTCATCATATGATTAGCTGAATTACAGTGTCAGCTGAATTGCAGGTCTAGAACAATGTTTGATATTAAAGTAAGGGCATTAATTAGAAAGAATTAGGACCCTGAAACATGGGATGGAAACATATGGGCTGATGATCCAGAAGAGGGGAATATTGAACCCACAGAGCTGATGGAGCCAGCCCAGTCAATAGGTCCACCCCTCCCACCTGAGGGGATTAACCTGCTATCAGTAAAACAACCCACACCTGAGCAGATTAACCAAACTGTTCAAAGTGAAATGCCAGGTGGGGCTGCATCTGTAGCATTGCCTGGGGGAGATGCCTGACAAGATATTGCTGAGAGCCCCCAGGAAACATACTCACCACCCATTATTTCCTGGAGAACTGTTGTGGGGCCACTGCTAGCAGCACCTATGAATCTGGGAGAAAGGCATAGAAAGTGCAGGATGTTGTCGCATCTCCTGGAACTGTCTTGAAGCCACTGGGTATCTGCACTCCTAGGTAGCTGGAACTCGTGATGCCAAGTCTCCTGGAATATTCCCTTCATTGGTCAGGTGTAAGCTGCTGGGTATCCCATGTTTCCATCACTTCTGGAAAGAACTCCAGTCTTGAAGCAATTACACCCCAGCCCAGCTACCCAGATATCCTTCCGCTTTAAACGTCTGAGACGCAGCCTATAAGAATGCTTCTAGCTTCCTCATAGTAACGGCTAAGATCTGTAACGTAATTGGATGGTAAAATACTGTAATACGATTGAACAATTGTGTCGTGTAATACGATTGGGTGATTGATCCTGTAATGTGATTGGATGAAATAGTCTTGTAAGACGACAATTAGACGACTGGCTCAGCCAGCTAGGCCTCATTTACATAGCCCACAGTGTGGGCCAATCATTTTTCATGCTGCAAACACATGCCCTTATAAGGATATGTTTGGAAATCAGGACGCGTATGTGAAAGAAATGAACTGATTGGTCAATGAAACCTATATAAGGCTTGCAAAAGCTATAATAAAGTTATATCTGCTCTGCCGAGTCCGGTGTCTGTGTGCACAATTGAATTGACTCTGCCACCCTCCCTTCCCTGTGTGCTGGACTTGTTCTCACAGACCTGTAACCAGAATTAATTAAGCCTCAGAAAGTTCCTAGAGGCGAGGTTCAGGTGATGACTCAGGAAAAAGTGCGCTATCCTCGTAAAGAGCTGGTCAAGTTTTCTAATACATACAGGCAGAAGCCTGGGGAATATCCCTGGAATATTACTAAGGGTGTGGAATACTGGTGCAAGGAATGTAACGTTAGACCAGTCGAAGTTTCTTGAGCAAAGATCCTTTCTTCAACGTCTCGGCAAGAGAGATTAAGAGAGGATCAAATTGCTTATTTGGTTGGTTCACTGATGCATGGGCTGCCAGATGACCAACCTGAGGTATCTGACCTACCTTAGTACACTGTAGAAAAAGGCATCCAAAAGCTTAGGGAAATTGGTATGTTGGAATGGATCTATCAGAATAATCCCATAGACCCAAAAAGGGAGTGCCCTGAGGACATATCTGTCATCATAACCATAAAGAATAAGTTTGTGAAGTGGGCCCCAGCATCTCTGAAGACTCCTGTAATTACTATTTCATTTGCACCAGGATTAACAGTGAGAGCTTCCCTAAGAGAATGCCAACATTTGCCTACACTGGGGCTGATTGGGCCCTGTGGGCAGGTGTCAGCACTGAAGCAACAGAGACAAGGTGGACGTGGTTATCGTAATGGGAGGCAAGGTTTCTGTAGTAATCAAAGCAACCTGTCTGCCTCCTGTGGTCTTAGGACTTTGGCTACTTAGCCACGGTGTCCCTTAGGAGTGAGATACATGGGAAACCTATCAAATATTTATGGCGGAAGAATGCTAGATCAGGTGAACAGCAGGATAGACACTCATGATCACTCAATCAATTCCTAAACCTGAGCCAGTTTGCAGATCCACAACCCCTTGAATCATGGGAAGGTCAGGCCCCTTTGAAGAAGGACCCTGCTGCATTACTGAAGGTTTATACTGTTAGTCTTTCTTCTAACCTTCCCCAAAGAGACCTGCAACCTTTTGCAAGAGTGACTGTTCATTGGGAAAGGAAGTAATCAAACTTTTTATGGATTACTGGACACTGGCTCTGAACTGACACTAATCCCAGGAGATCCAAAATCTTTAGAAGGTCTGCCAGTCAGAATGGGGCATATTGGTGATCAAGTTATCAATGGAGTTTTAGCTCAGGTATGCTCCACTGTGAGTCCATCGGACCCCAACCCCATCCTGTCATTATTTCCCCAGTTCCAGAATGCATCATTGGAATAGACATACTTAGTAAGTGCAGAACTCCCATATTGAAGCCCTGAAATGTGGAATAAGGGCTATTATGGTAGGAAAGACCAAATAGCATAAGATAAGTTAAGTATAAGATAAGAATAGTATAAGATTTTTAACTTCGAGTCTCCTGGGCCACGCCCCATTTATCTACCATTTTTCCCAAATTCCATCTTAATCATTAAGTACATTTTCCATGTTAATCCCAACACAACAATGCTACAAAAGAGTGTAGAAATTTAATACTGCTAACCTGCTATTCTGGTGTTGTCATTGCTGCAAGCTGCAACACCCCACTTCATGCCTTAACTCCTCTTCACCTCACCCTGGCCACACTAGACCTCTGAATGCTGTGCACTCCAGTCCAGGTTTCCCTCTGTTGCCAGCCTCCCGAATGCCACAGACCAAACAGAATCCACCCAGCTTCTGTTTGGAGATCTACATTTTGGCTTAGTCTTCATTAATCCTGTAAAAGCAAATCTGAAAATTGATATTAAAGGCACATTTTCCTTCTTTCCATGAATGTTGTAGTGAAAATCTACTTGAAAATATAGTCTTGTATTCAAGAAGCACAGGGAATGACACTTTCTGACATGTTTACAAAAGTAGAGAGTTGGGTATCCTTCCAAATGAGATACCAAAAAGTGACACACCCTGAAAGCTCTTACAAGAGGGCAACTATCTTTATACATTACCAAAAAGGAAAAAATGACGGTACATTAGAGGATATTAATTCTATAGCAACAAAGACCTAACACTGGCATTACATATATGTACATGAACTATCAGAGCTAGATCCATTCTACTGCAACCCTGCAATTTTCAAACTATATTTTAAAAATTACTAAAATGTTTTAAGTGCCATTTGCAATAAATTTTGATAGCTACATAACATTATATATACACACACATATATGTGCGTATATATGTGTGTATGTGTGTGTGTGTGTGAGTGTGTAGGCAAGCCCCCCTGGTTGGAGCTCTAAAATAAAGGACACTGCCTCTCAGCACCTTATTTATTTGCACTGGCAGTATCTGAGACACTTCCATGATCCCTCTGTTTTAAAATACAGTATCTAATTCTTTCCCATTAGTTAGGAATAAACCTACTCCATTAAAAGGCGAACAGCAGGTGAACATAGCATGTCCTGAGTTTTCTGGCTACTGTGCTTAATTCCGAAACCAAATGCAGTGTCATTGAGTCAATCTTGACTCACAGCAATTCAAAGATCCTAAGAAGGTGTTGTTGTTTGTTGTTGTTGTTGTTGTCAGGTGCTGTGAGTCAGTTTCAATCCGTAGCAACCCAAGCCCAGCAATGCTCAGCCCTGCATCATCCTCACAATTGTTCTTTGCTAGAAACATCTTTGTAAATCCACGTGAGTAATTTGACATGCATTATGCAAAATGTGATTGCATTCTTTAAGATTTTAGGAACATATTGCTCCTCTAAAACCAAAGCATATTATACTTTATATTAGTGATATGCCTAGACTATTCATATCAATAAAACTCACAGCCTGCAAATCAATTCTGGCTCTTGAGACTATAAAGATTCTTATTTCAGCTTGTTGATATTTGGCATCTATATGCTAAATATCAGAAGAGAAAATAATGATAACTTTATTTTTCAAACTATTTTAGAAAAGCATAAAAACTCACTGGACACAGTCATCTTATAAGCTTTAGTAGTGATTTTCCACCTTGCTTGGGGTCATGAACCTCTTTATAGTCTAAAAGAAGTTATAGATCTAACCACCAGTTAAATACCCATATGCACATGTACCTTCCATTTTGCCTATGGGTATGTGCACGTATGTCTTTGCCTATATGTATTTATAAAATGCAACTAGACAAATAAGATGATACCCTAATAAATGAAGAAGGGGTGGAAATTGTCAGAGATTTCATTTTGTTTGCTGTAAGATAATATAGAGAGGGGCTCTTATCTTACAAATCTAAGGGGTTCAAGAGGTGCATGATCTCAAAGGGGAAAACTTATAAAGGACAGATGCAGTTGAGGCATCAGGGATCTTGCAATATAGACACTGTAGGACCCCTCCCTTTATTAGAAACAGGCTAAAATACTTTTCCTGCATGGAGCCTGCAACTCATGATAGCATTACACAAATGGGAAAGTTCATAATTCTTTTAAAGTTTGCCAACAAGCATGAACACATCAACCAAGTTATTCATAGACAGGTGGGGAGGATAAGGTTGGGAACATGTAACTGATAAGTTTGTCAACTGTTGCCTTCTGCAGCTTTAGCCAGAGACCAGGAGGCAAGTATCCTCCTGGTATTTATATCCAAGTATTTATATCAGGTGGAGAGACAGGTCAGCCCTTGCCTCATCAGTTCCCATGGCCAAGCCATCAGTATTTTCCCACAGGCCATGGACTGTGGAAGGTGATGGTCCTGTTCTGTTTGCCTAAGGAGCAAACAACTTTACTCTCACAACTTGACTTCACAATGAATGCTCATGGGAGTGGCAGTAAAAAAAAAAAAGTCAAACAATATACTGCATTTGGATAATCTGCTGCATAAGATCTCTTTAAAATGTTAAAGGGGGGCTGAGCCCTGGTGGCGTAAGTGGTTGCGTGCTGGACTGCGGCCCACACGCTTAGCGGTTCAAATCCAGCGGTGGCTCTCAGGAGTAGCACTGGGTAGCGCCCATGACCACTAGAGGCAGTGATGCCCAAAAAACAAACAAAAAAATGTTAAAGGGAAAAGACGTCACTCTGAGGACTAAGGTACACCTGACCCATGCCATACTATTTTCAATTGTTTCATATGTATGTACAGGCTAAACATGAATAAAGAAAACCGCAGAAGAATTAATGCATTTGAGTTACAGTATTGGCGAAGAATACTGAAAGTAATCATGAACTGCCAGAAGAACATATTTGGCCTTAGAACAGCCTAAATGCTCCTTAGAAGAGAGGAAGACAAGATTTCAGGTCACATATCTTCAACATGTTATGAGAAAAGCTCTGTCCTGGTGAAGGACATTGTACTTGGTGGAGGATCAGCGATAAAAGAGGAATAGATCTTCATATAACCTCCTCCCCGGGGAGGACGGACGATAGAAAAGTCGGTGAAGGGAAACACTGGACAGTGTAAGACATGACAAAATAATGATAATTTATAAATTGAGGGGAGAAATGAGGAGCTGCTACCAAGGGCTCGGGTAGAAAGGAAATATTTTGAGAATGATGAAGACAATGAATGCAAAATGTGCTTGACACAGTGGATGTATGTATGGATTATGATGAGTTGTATCAGCTCCCAATAAAATAATTTTTTGGGGGGGTGGGCATCACTGCCTCTGGTGCCCGTGGGCCTGAGAGCTGCCACTGGATTTGAACTGCCAAACCTGCGGGCCGCAGTACTGCACTCAACCACTTATGCCCCCGGGGCTCAGCAAAATGATTTTTTAAAGGGGGAAAAAAAGAGGAGGAATATCTCCACAAGACAGACTGACACAGGGGCCGCAATAATGGGCTCAAACAAAACAGCCAATGGGAGGAGGACACAGGAACAGCCAGTGTTTCCTTTGTTGTCCGTTTGGCTACTGGGAATCAGAACTGAGTTCAGAGCACCCAAAGGCAACACTTGGAAAACAGAGGCCAAGCTCAGTGAGTGAGTGCAGGGACCACCATCATCACTCAGAAGTTTCAGAGTGCAACTCAGACGTTTCAGTTCGATCTCTGTTTGCTCTGAGCATGTGTAGATAGAATATGGTTCTGTGCTCAAAATATTATTCCCATTCCCCTTCCTTTAATGCTCCTAAATTGGGGGTTTTCTCTTTCTAATTATGACCAGTGGATTCTCCAAATGTGAAAGTAGGTTCCTGCTATTACAAAAGTTTATCACTATAAAAAATATAGAAAGCAGAACGATAGAAAGTCCTAAATTTCATAAAATAAAAATAAATACCATTTAGCAAATTTTTATCTCTTAAAATAGACAACAATGAAAAATCAGACAACTATGTCAATGTGAACCCCAAACACACACAATACATACATACATATGTATAGGCAGACCACAAGGACAATGCCAGGTTTTGAAATTATGTGAACACACATAGAATTTATGCTAATACACCTTTGGGATATTGTTTACGAAGACATTTTCTTTCAATGATGTTGATTTGAAATTCTAAAAAATATTAAACAAGAATTTGTGGGTAAGCTTACATATAGAAAGAATTCTTAAATTCAAAAGAATAGTTTCCAAAAAAAAAAAAAAAGAATACTGCTTCCTTTAACTATAAAGTCTACTTATTCTATTGCCCATCATACATACTCATAAATGAAAGGGCATTTATTTACAAGATTATACATTCAGAAGAGAAAAAATGTGAATTGAAATATACTGTCAAAGGAAAGAACTCTCCATTTTAAAAAGATATTTGAGAGCATAAAAATCATTATTTTTTCTAGTAGACAAAAAGTTAAATACCACTCTCAGGGGATCACTGGTAATGGACAGAGCCTGAGCTCTTGGATTTCCTGTAGTAAAACTCCCATTTTAAGAAGTTAAGATCAGAGCAAGTGTTAATCAAATAAAGTCTGTTACACATTTTTTAAAAATCTGATACCAGTCCTTAGGGAGCAAAGGAGTTACTAGAAATAACTATGAAACTTTTCCCACCAATATTGAACTTAAATAATTTTGTAATGTTCATCTGTTAATGATTATGAAGAAAAAGAAAGGTTAAAAACAGCAAGACTAAGAAATCACTCCAATATAGGTATCGTTCCACTGTGGGTTCTATTATATATATATACATATATTATACATACATATATAATACATACTATATATGTATGTATAATATGTACACACACAGATATTTTTGTTTGTTTGTTTGTTTTGGGGCATCACTGCTCTCCGGTGGTGGGAGTAGGAGGCCCAGCCCCACTGCTGGAATTGAACCTCCGTCCCAGTGGGTCGCAGCCCCACACACAACCACTACGCCACTGGGGCTCAGCCCTGAGAGAGAGATATTTTTATGTTCTAAATCTTAGGTCTGATTGCTTATGTTTATAATAATTGTAGCTTGAAAAGACTATAATCACATTTATAGTTTTTGCATTTAGTTTTAGAAAAAGGCAATTGTGAATTTTAGAGTTCATAGTCATAAAATTAAACATGCTTTCTTGAAGTTAAAAACAAATAGTAATCAGAAAGGGTTTTTTTGTGTTTTTTTCTGCATCACTGCCCTGGTGGAAGTAGGAAGCCCAACCTTAATCCTGGAGAGCTGCTGCTGGAATTGAGTCATCAACCCTGTGGGCCGCAGTCCTGCACACAACCACTGCACCACCAGGACTCAGCGGAATCAGAAAATTTTTGAATCAGAGATGCAGAATGAATCAGAAGCTCCTTTCACTGACATGGGAAGCAATTGAAAACAAATCTGAACACTAAGACCCCAAAAGGTTCAGGTATAGGCTATATCCTCAATGGTCTCCTAAAGGCAAATGTAAAACTTTAGCAGACAAAAGAGACATGAGGAATTACCAGCACTCTAGAGTCAAGAAATATTTTTGAATAGAGACATGGTTTCTGAGAAAATAGCATGGTAGAGTGATAGGCTATATTTGTGATAATGAACAAAAAATAATAGCATCTTTAAGCCAATGGTTAATTATTAAAAATAAGCTGTTAGCTGTCCTTTACGTCTTAAAAATTCAATTTACAAAGTTTACTAAAACATCAACTACAAACGATTGAAAGCAGAAAGTGTCAGGATTCTCAGTTACTTGTCAGTTACGATCTCATAATCCCCCATGATGAGTTCTAGCATAATGAAATCTCTTGCATGGTCAAATCTGTTACAAACAATCCATATGTTATGTTTCCTCAGGCATGTAGCCTGCCTCTAACATAAATTAATGCTGTGGAACAGCTTGCTTGCTTTTTGCTATGTGTGGATCCTGCTTCTGGGTCCTTCTCCAACATCTGGTTCTTTGGCCTTGAGCCGGTGATGTGTTATATTGTATGCTGGACCTCGGAGTCGCCAGCAGTCTACCCTTAAACTGCTGACTTTGGACTCATTCACCTCAGCAACCAGCAGTCTGCATCTGTCCTGACAAGCTTGAGCTCATGAGTCCCCGCAGCTCCTTGAATCAGGAGAGACTTCCTCCCTGTTATCTGACCCACAGACTTGTCAGAAATATTCCTACCAATTTCTCAGTCTTATTTTCCTACATTCCCTGGTCTTTCCACAAAACATTCCCAGTCTGAGAAAGTCTGGCCACTGGTTGCCACTCTCAGTTCATATGTTTCCACCTTCACTTATAAAGAGAATACTATCAATCACGCCCTGGGGCTTCTCCACTGCTGACTCGGAGTGACCGTACAGGATGGGGTGCAACTGTCCTTGGGAGTTCCCAACAGTATAAATCTCTACAGGAGTAAAAAGACTTGTCTTTTCTCTCAGACGTGGCTGTGGTTTCCAATGGATAACCTCTATTGCTAGTTTCATTACTTTAACCAATGGTATAGAATTTAAAACACTCGTGGGAAAAGGAATATATGTTAGTGTAGGCCAACTTTGAACCAAAATACATGAGTTATTGATTTGTACAGATTAAACTCTTCAGTGACTGGACACTATTTACATGAACAATGGGGACTGGTGATGGGAAAGCAAAATTTAATACAAGGTACTGGTACTATAGATTAATAGTTTTGTGCAGTTGAAAGATAAATAAGCTTGCTGAGCCCCAGGGGCGCAGTGGTTGTGTGCGGGACTGTAACCCTCAGGGTTGGTGGTTCAAATCCAGCAGCAGCTCTCCAAGAGCAAAGCTGGGTTTCCTACTCCCACCAGGGTAGTGATGCAAAAAAAGAAGGAAAGAAAGATAAATAAGTTCATTGTCAATCATTTCTGCAGCAACCATAAAACACAGAGGTGAGAAGCACCTATATTAATACTAATACACCTTCTAAAATTTTCACAATATAGGATCACAGTATATGTAAAACTTTAAAGGCACAGGGGGTTAAAAAGCCAACAGACATTGTTTTACTCAACATTGAAATAAAATACATCTAAACATAAATTTGAGCGGGCAATCAGGAGAGACTGGTCCCTGGCAAAGGACGTCATGCTTGGCTAAGTAGAGGATCATCAAACAGAGGAAGAGCCTCCATGGAATAAACAGACAGTGACTGCACAATGGGCCTAGATGTAATAAATATCATAAAATGTCATGATATTGTATTATATTATTAATCACTGTAAGTCATTACCAACTCAAGAACCAATTATAGCACCTAACCAAAGGATTAAAATAAAGCTTACCATTTTGAATTTTTGGACTACAGTAAGACTTTATTGTGGGAAACTGCTTCCCTAAGCCCTAGGGCTTTAGGAAACTAGAGAAACAATGGCACGCTCTGAGGCAAAACCAAAGGAAGAAACTTAACGTGCAAATATTAGTCTCTGTCCAAAAAAAATATTAGTCTCTGTCATGGATTGGATCGTGTCTTCCAAAATATGTATCAGCTTGTTTGGACCATGATTCGCAGTTATTTGGCAGTTATAGAATGATATAATCGCCCCAGGATGCAATCTTATGTGATCAGCTAGGGATTAATACTGTTGTCATGGTTGTTGTTAGCCAATCCCAATGCACAACAGAACAAAACAATTCCTATGTACAGCAGAACAAAACAGTGCTAGTCCTACGCCATCCTCACAATGGCTTTTTATGCTTCAGCCCATTGTTGCAGGTCCTGTGTGGAAAGACTTCCTCTTGTTCACTGCCCCTTCACGTCACTGAGCGTGATTCCTTCTTCACGGGCTGCTCTCTCCTGAGGATGTGTCCAAAGCACGTGAGACAAAGTCTTGCCATCCTTACCTCTCAGAAGCACTCCGGCTGGACTGCTTCCAAGACAGAGCTGTTTGCTGTTTTGTCAGTCCCTGGTACTTTCAGTATTCTTTGCCAGCACCATAGTGCAAATGCATTGGGGTTTTTTTTTTCTGTCTTCCTTATTCAATTTCCAACTTTTAAATGGATCTGAGGCTACTGAAAATACCATGCCATGAGTTAGGTGCACCTTAATTCTCAAAGTAGTATTCTCGCTTTCCAACACTTTAAAGGGGTCTTGCACAGCAGAGTTACAAAATGCAGTGTGTCGTTTGGTACCTTGACTGCTGCTCCCAGGGCCATTGATGGTCGATCCAAGCAGGATAAAATCCTTCACAACTCTAACCTTTTATCCTTTTATCCGATTGTCAGGATTTTTATTTTCTTTACCTTGTGTCGCAATCCATGCTAAAGACAGTAGTCCTCAATCTTCATCAGCAAGTGCTCCAAGTCTTCCTCACTTTCAGCAAGCAAGATGGTGTCAACTGCATATTGCAGGTTGTTAATAAGCCTTCTTTCCATCCTGATACACATTCTTCTTCATATACCATAGACCTTATATAATATTCTTCTCTGCTGATTTTCTCAGCATACAGATTGAATAAATACAGTGTTAGGATACAATCCTGTTGCACACCATTCCTGATTTTAAACTATGGGATAATCCTTAGTTCTTTCTGAACAACTGCCTCTTGATTCATGTGCAGGTTGTGAGTGAACACCATGAAGTGTTCTGGAATTCCCATTCTTCTCAAGACTATCCTTATTTTGTATGAGTCACGCGGAAGACTATCTTTGCATTATCAATGAAACACAAGTAAATATCTTTCTGGTATTCTCTACTTTCAGCCAAGATTTCCCTTGCTTTAGCAATGATGTCGCTTGTTCCATGACCTCTTCTGAATCCAGCCTGAATCTCTGGCTGTTCCCTGTCAATGTTCTGCTGCAATCATTGCTGGATGGCCTTCAACAAAATTTTACTTGCCTGTGATATTGGTGATACTGTTCTAGAATGTGAACATTCTGTTGGGTTATCTTTCTTAGGAATAGGTACAGAGATGGATCTCTTGTAAGTTGGCCAGGTTGTTTTCCACATTTTATGACATTAGATGAGTGAATGATTCCAGTGATTCATCAGATTATTGAAACATTTCAATCATTATTCTATCAATTGCTAGAGCCTTGTTTTGGGATAAGGCTTTTAGTGCAGCTTAAACTTTTTCCTTCCAGACCATTGGTTCTTGTTCATATGCTACCTCCTGAAATGGTGGCATGTCGATTACTTCTTTTTAGTACAGTGACTCTGTGTATTGTTTCCATCTTTTGAAACTTCCTGTATCAGGCAATAATTGTCTACACAAACCTTTCAAGATTTCAACTCGAGGCTTGAATTTTCTTCTTGAGTTCTTTCAGTTTAAGATATACCAGGCGTGTTCTTCCTTTTTGATTTTGCAACTCCAGGTATCTAGGGCACATTTTATCATAATAATTTACTTTCCCTTCTCTAGGTTGTCATTTGAAATGTTCTGTCCTATTATCTGACTTCATCATTTCTTCCAAGGGGATTAGTGAGATGTAGTCAGTTTATATGACCCTTGTCACCACAATCCCTTATGTAATGTATTATAATTCTGGACCCTGCCTGTGGCTAATAATGCTACTTTGAGGGAGTTCTCTGCTCGATTCATGGGCAGGATTAAGGTGCAGTCCTGCCCTTTGTACAGGATGTGAACCAAGTCCCATTCTTTATTCTTTTGCGAGTATTTTTAGACTCTATCAGAGGATGTGACTTAAACACCATCCTTTGTTTTCCTTGGGGTCTCAGATAAAAGACAAGTCATATCTCCATTAAAGCCCTTACTCTGTGAATAAGTGCCATCCAGACAAAGAAAGAAAGTCCATGACCATAGAAGACCATGTTTCAGAGTTTTGCCTGAAGTGGCACAGGTCAACATCAGAAATACCAGGGACTGTGGCACAGAGAATATAGGACAGAGCAAGGATGCCAGGTTGAGCCCAGAGGCCAGAGAGAACCAGAACTGCACCAAGACTATAGCACTGCAAGACCGGACAATAGGCAGGTGGATTCCTGGCCCACTGCAGCAGAAGCCACAGGACCATAGGACTGAGAGCCCGAGGACTGGGGAAAGGCATGGTTGCAAGCTGAGGAGAGGTATTGACATGGACCAATGATTTCATCCTTACTGCTTACTGATCCTGATATGTGGTAATCAATTAACTTGCTTATAAAACAAAGCAAAACTCACTTCCATCGAGTTGATTCTGACTCACAATGACCCTCAAGATAGGATAGGATAGAAAAGGACTTCTCCTGTGGGTTTCTGAGACAAACTGTCCACAGGAATAGAAAGCCATATCTTTCACTCACAGCGTGGCTGGTAGATTCAAACTGCTGATCTGTAGTTAGCAGCTGTGCCACTGGTGGAGTATTGTCTCTGAGTTCTCTGTGGCCATTACAACAAATTATCAAGTGCAGCATAGAAGTAGAGTACTCTGAGTGGTTGGTGCCAAAGTTGGTAAAGATGGAACGTGGAGGCATGTCTGACCCCTGTCTCTTGGTAATAGAAAATCCAGAGGATGTCAAATAGGGCCCACCATGCCATTAATTGAGATCAGGGTGGGATGGTTACAACCATCCCGTTACTCGGGTCACGGCCCTCATCCAGCCAACCTCAGGGGATTTCTCTAGAGTGTAATGCATCTTCTCTTTTAAAAGAGATGAAAGGAGAAATAATTGAGCAGAGAGAGAAGGAACTCATTACCATCACGAAGGAGGAGTCAGGAGCAGAGCAAATCTTTTTGACCAAGGGTCCCTGCACTGAAAGCCTCCTAGACCCATGGAAACATATGCCAAGACAGACTAAGATCTACAAAGGACACTTAGAAGCTATATTGAAAGGAGACAAGGCTCTTCTCCCAGGGGCAAAAGAGAAAATCTCAGAGCTGGTCCCCTGGCTTCACACTTGGGACCTTTTAAACTGTGAGAGGCTAGATATTTGTTTGTTGAAGCCCTCTTCATATGGTATTTCTGTTATATCAGTGCTAGATAACCAAGAGTCTCCATCCTTCCTGTACTTGTTTCCTTGAATAATAATAATAATAATAATTATTATTATTATTGAGATGCTGAGAGGTTTGCTTAATTCGTCTGTGAAACTTAGTCCTCATTTTGAGTTGTAAAGGAATAAAGGGCACTCTAACAGCCTGGGAAAATTATGCAGGACATAATTTCCTCCCTGGAGAGAATCTGATTCATTATCACATCCAGAATAAAACATTCACCTACAGCTCTAACCTCTCTTGGGGCCTAATCTACTTAAGCTAATGCAGGCAGAGGGACTGATAGAAAGAGCTATTATGCTAAAATGACAGTAATTATCATTTTGGGGTGATCATAAGCTTTATACTCAATCAATCATCGATATCATTTTTTAAATTTCATTATAAAAGATTCAATTGAAGTTTACAATTTCATTCTTGGGCAGGAGCATGGGGGCACCTAATAAGGCTCTGTAACCTACATTCCCAATCTACAATTGAGAATTCAGGTTCATGAGTTCAAAGAAAAGCTATGCCGTTTGTTTTGACTTACTTTACTTCCCCCAAATGTTCTCCACTCCACATGGGACCACCGCTTTTTTTCTTTCTACAGGCAACAGTTCCCACACACCACTCAAGCTCTTTCTTCCCCCTGGAAGGCCTCCCAACTTAGTCCTTCAGCCAGCATCCATGCATCGTTTCAAGTCTCAGCTCAAGTCTTCTCTCTTCTAGAACATTTTCCCAACTTAGCACTCCTTCCTCTCAGGCATCCCTCAGCTCTAACATTCATAACACATCAGGCAAAACTGACCCCCAAGCCTCTCCCACACCTTATATGCTAAACTCTTCAGAGAACAAACTGCCTGGTTAGCAATCATTAGCGCAAGGTCTGGGACTCCCTTGCCATGCACTCCAAAACGCTTCTTGGTTGAATCAATGAATGTAAATAAATAAATGATCTTATTCAAAGACGCATTGGACGAAACCTCAAAGAATCAATTATGCCATCTGCAAGTATTGTAATTATTGTATGTTTTTGAATATTTCTTGTAGTCATATCCCCCCCCCTTTAAGTGAGAGAATTTGACCTCCACTAATCAAATAGGAACTTCAGTCAGTCACTTTAGATGTTTTCTCTTGTTTATTGAAGTCTCATTTGAATCGTCCTTGTATGTTACACAAATAAATGTAAGCCAAGAAGATTCTCTGCCTAGGGACAAAAGGCACATGGAAACTAGTCCTCTTTGGGATGCAAAATTTCTTGTAAAGGTGAATTCATTTTTACCCATGTCAAAGTGCCCAGTTTCCCACCATAAGACTCAGGGTCAGGAAGGACAAAGGAGCAAAGAAAAAAAAAATCCTACATGGCTGGATGGATTCATCACTGAACTTATATAGAGAAAAGACTTCTGTGTCTAGATGACAAATGCTGCAACTACAGAACTGCTCAACCCAGCCTTGTGGTAGCATGAACTTCTTCGTGGGGATTCTGTGTCACCCTCCCCTCAGGTCTTCACAATGACCCCAAAGAAAAGGTTGAAGAGTGAGATACCACTCCTCCATCTCTCTCCTTCCTTCCTGTGTCAAGGTCTGTAAAATGTTACACTGTTTTCCTTTCCTGTTTCCCAATGTAGAGGTTGAAAATCAAATACAATTCTTCTTTCTCAACTCCTTTACAAGTAGAAGTTGTCATGTGACTCAGCCTTGGCCCAAGAATGATACAGAAAGAAGCAGAAGTTTCTTAGGCACACAATGGTTAAAACCTTGCTTTTTTTTAATAAAGTAGGAGATGTATCTGCCATCTTCCTTCTTCCTGCCTATCTTGAACTGGGCTAGATGCTTGAACTTTACCTGGCATCTTGCAGTCTAAAGAATGCCATCATATTATGAATGGTGAAGCAACACAACAAACAAGACATGAATACTGTCATTGATCGGTTGTATCTGCAGACTTCTTGTCACTTATGTAAAATAAAACTCTGCTCTCCTGTGTGTCTGTGGCATGCAATCAGAACAGTCTTCATTGTACAACATTCACATCCATGTTCACACTCATCAAAGACTAGAATCACAGCTAGACAGCTGGGGACGGTAGCTACAAGCAGGACTCTGGTGGACTGCTACACAGTACAGAATGGTCTCTCAACCACTGCGCTCTAAGAAGCTACTTGGATGTTGGCCTCTCAACCATTGCGTTCTACAATGCTGTAAGGATGCTGCAAACAAAGTCATCCCAGGATATAATGTGAACTTTCAAGGTTCCGGTTTGAAGAGCAAACATCTTCCAAAGAAGCATCCTCACACTATTGTAAGTAACCATATGGGAAATTCCTTCCTTAGCCCTTTTCTTTTCCCAGAGTTTTCCAACATGAGCAATACTGCCTTCTGGGGGATACAGGAGCACAGAAACGATCCAGGGGTGCTGCAAAAGCTGACACCTACACTTTATCTTGGATTATGGAATATGGTACAAAAGTTTTTCATTAGCAGTGGGGAAAGCAAGGGTGGCATGCTGAGCAATTCTTTTTTCTGAAAAGGGAGCCGTATACTAAATAAGTTTGGGAGCCTATGGAAAATTAAACATGGATAAAATATTTAAGATCACAGTGAGAGAGAGAAAAATAATGTTACACGTGGAAAGAAAAAACAAACTAAATTGCAAGTATGTTCTCATCTCTTTCACATTGTCATTGAGCCCATCCCAACCCAGCAACTCAATAGACCGATGCCAGACAGTCCCAGTGGGTTTCTGGGGAGGAGAAAGCCTCGTCTTTCTCTCATCGAGGGGCTGGTGATCGAGATCTAGGAAACCGCCTTCGGCTTAGCAGTCCAACACAGAACCAATGCCTTTACCAAGCCATCTCCGAATCTAAGAAACGGAATAGTTAGGTCAAATGCAAAGTAAATCGTTGGCCATGCTTACACTTGACTCTGCAGTTGGAGTTGGAGGGAAGTGAGAATAGCTGTCACATTTTCTTGGTGTTCATTTATTACAAGAATGTATTAATTTGATATTAAGAAAAATTATATTAAATGAACCTCTTTTGGATTACATTCATCAAATGTTTTACTGTGTGTGTTTCTGTATTTGATCCTGGTACTCTGAGGTGAATGGTGTTGACAGATAAAGATGTGAAGATTTTAAGGTTTTTACCGTATTGCACAGCTAGAACTGGAAAGTTCTTCAATCCAAATCCAACACCCATATTCTCCTAGATATTTCTGGATATGGAGCGATTCTTATTCTACTTTCCAAACATGAGTGTCCCTTTCAATGACACTTTTAAAAAAATGATATTTAAGAGCCCTGGTGGTGGCTACATGGTGGGCTATCCTCTGCATGGTCGCATTTTGAAACCACCAGCAGCTCTGTGGGAGAAAGACTGGGCTCTCGACTCCTGAAAACAGTTTCAGTCTCGGGAACCACAGGGGTCACTAAGAGTCAGCATTGACACAAAGGCAGCAAGTTTGGTTTGGGTTTGGTGTCTTAACAATATAAACTCACCACTCATCATATAAGTATCTTTATGCACGAAGAGAGCCCTACCTTCGCTTAGTGTCTACGCTGGATCGACTGCAGTTCAGACTTGTCCAGATCATCTAGGGCTCATGTGGCCTTCGCGTGCCATCCTTTGGGAAAGAGACTTAAGCACATTTGTGACTCTCGGCACAATAAACCAGTCTTTCAGAAATAGTTTCACAGCACAGGGAACTAACTGGATAGTTACTTCTGCTGTCGCTCCAACCAGAAAATAAATTTAAATGTGAGAAAAATTAATTCTTGCAAAATAGACTTCATAACTATATAAAAAATCAACATGAAAAACAGATAATCCAGATGGTATTTTTACCAGAGGAAATGAGTGCTTTATTTGATTAAGATGTTGAGGTGAAATTTTGTCTAGGGAAAGTCACAAGAGTGTCTGCAGTATTTCATGGGTTATTTTTGTTTTGTTTTTTAAAACCTCTTGGGCCCCATTTAAGAAGTTGGCCCTTGGTTATCCAAACAACATAGAGGGTAGACCTCCATTAGTAGATCTTACTGATGGAGAAAAAAAGCCTTATTTTATTTGTGATAGGTAAGTTTATTGTGCCCATCTGGCCAATAGACACATGTGGGATTAATATGGTTGTAGTTTAATTGAAGGGCAAAGAGATTGAAATGGCTCAGTGAACCTCACTTTTCCATCTCTTGCTCTCTGACGATCAGACCAGTCTCCATCTGCCTTAGCTGGTTCTCTGCCTCAACTTTGAGCTACACTACCTGTGGAACACCTAACCATATCACTACAGTTTGAGATTCCTTAGATACCTGTTTTGCCACACTGTTCATGTATACATCACTTGAGCTGGCAGACTGTCTATGACCTGCTCCACTGTTTGCTGTCCGTAGCCAGACTTTCTTATATGGCTCTACAGAAGACTCAGCTCTCTGCTTCCCTGACTTGTTGTTCGCAACAGCCTTCCTGAGTTGAAGGACTGCAGTATATTAACTGCTCACAGAAGTGAATTGAATTGAGTTCTCTGTACTGCTCTGTGGCCTAATTAGCTGTTTATTTCATTGTTTATCTATCTACCAATCTATCTATAATCATATATGTCCCTGTTCTGTTTCCCTAGAGAACTCTAACAAATTTTTTTATTAAAAAGGTCATTTTCTTGGGGGCTCTTACAGCTTTTATAACAATCTATACATTAATTGTATTGACCATATTTGTACATATATTGCTATTATGTTCTAAACATCTACTTTCTATTGAGTCCTTGGTATCAACTCTTCTTTTTCCCTCCTCCCTGCTTCATGACCCCTTGATAAATAATAAATTATAACTATTTTTGTATCTTACACTGTTGTTCGTCCCTCTGTGGAGAGGAGGTTGTTAGGTGTCAATCACTGCAAAGAGCTCCCCCTTCCTCCCTGTCTCTCTCCACCTTCCCCCAACACTCCTGGTATTGCTACTCCCTATTCCTGCATTCCATGTGTCTTGAGCTCTTTAGGAAAATTTTTAATTAAAAAAATCATTTTATTGGAGGCTCTTTCAGCTCTTTTAACATTCTATACATCAATTGTATCAAGCATATTTGTACATATGTTGCCATCATCACTTGCAAGATATTTTCTACTTGAGCCCTTGGTATAAACTCTTCTTTTTCCCTCCCTCTCTGATGAATCCTTGATCAATTACATGTTGTTATTATTATTTCATGCCTTACACTGTCGATTTTCTCCCTTCACCCACATTTCTGTTGTTTGTCCCCTTGGGGGGAGGGCTATATATCCAACCTTGTGATGGATTCTCTTTGTCTCCTCCTTTCCCCTCCCCAACCATCCCTCACCCTCAAGATCTTGCTACACCTACTACTGTTCCTGGGGCAGGGGGTGGGAGGGGTTTTCTGTCCTGAATTCCATGTGTCCTGGTTTTTAATCTCTTATCTTTACCTGTGCACATGCTCCAGTCGAGCCAAAAGTCAAAGGCAGGCCTGGGGTCATGTTAGTGGGAGGTGAGGAAGCCTCAAGGAACTAGAGAAATATATGTTTCTCATCAGGGCAATACTGTTCACTGGTAGACTCATCCCTTACTTGTGACCCTTCTGTTAGGGGATGTTCCTTTGTCTACAGATGGATTTGAGGTCTCTGCTCTGACTTCCATCATTTTCAGCAATATAGTTTTTTTGTTGTTCATTTATTTGGGGTCTTCTGATGTCTGTTACCCAATCCCATTGATACCTCATGATTGCATAAACTGGTGTGCTTCTTCCATGTGGACTTGTTGCTTCTCTGCTAGATAGCCTCTTGTTTAACTTTAAGTCTTTAAGATAGCTGGGCACCACTCACTTTCTTCACCACATGTCATATGTGCTTATGCACCCATGTTTTCTTCAGTGATTGTGCTCACTAAAAGGTGAGCATCACAGAATGCCAGTTTATTAGAACAAAGTGTTCTTGCATTGAGGAAGGGCATGAGCAGAGACCTAACATCTGTGGACTACCTCAGTGTGTTGCCATATAAATATATATACTCGTGTGTGTCAGTCCGGGTAGACTAGAGGAACAAATTTCATAGACACACATATAGATATAGGGAAAGGGTTTATATACAAGAGGTACAGGACATTGAACTCAGTCCAATTCAAAGTCATAAGTCCGATATTAATCCAGGTGCCCGAAATCAGTCTATAAAGTCTCCTTCCAACCCACAAAGTCACAGGTCAGTGGGTACAGAATCCCGGCGCTGGCAGGGGTCTCCCCATGGCTCCTCGCTTCCAGGGCTCAGGGTTCATCCACAGCAGAAGTAACTCATCATTGGCAGAGGTCTCCATCTGGCCGCCCCAGCTTCAGAGGTCTATCTCCATCAGGGCAAAGCTGTGTGGTCTCTCTGCCGGCTCCTCCAGCTTCTCCGAGGCTGCCAGCTTGTCTTGTCCGTGATTAATCGCCTCTGAGACTAACTCCCAACAACTGGGGAAGATAGCTTCCATCTTCACGAGGGAAATATCACAAGATTACCCAGAAGTCTCAGGAGAAAGCCATGCCCACATAGAGGCCTCATTGGCTACTCAATGGCCATCTCCAGATTAACAGGCTAGACTCCACCCCTACATTTCAATCATAAAATTAACATAAGCACATGACTGCCACAATGTGTGTATATCTATATATATATACACACACACCACACACATAGGCCAATACTTCTATTTTTATGAATGTATTTATATATGTACACACCTATGCTTATGTCTCCATATCTTTGCTTCCTAGATCTTTTCTGTTTCCTTTTACCTTCCTTCTGCCCCATCATCACACTTGCCCTTCTTCTGCCTCTTAGTAATTCCTTGGCTTAGATTGCTGTTGTTTCAACACCCCCAGGAACTCTATATCATCCTCATGGTTGCCTTTAATTCCCTAGTTGTTCCCTGTGTGTGGTGTTGTTTGCTCACTGCTCTCTTGCCCCATCTCATTTTCCCTCTAGGTCCCTTGAGAACCATTGGTCCAGTTGCTTTCTCCTCAAGCTTGCTGCCCAGGCCTATCTTATATAAGTAGGAAAACCAACAATAACAGTGACTAAACAAAAGATTGAATAAAAAGAGAAAGAAAAAGCAGTCATCTAGCCCAGAAGCAACAAAGCCCACATGAAAGAAGCATACTAGCCCATGTGACCATGAGATGCCAAAGGGATCAGGTACCAGGCATCAAAGAACTAAAAATTTATTATTGCAAATGAGGGTTTGAGTATAGGTTGGGGACCCAAAGTCCATCTGTAAGTAATGAACTTACCCTCATAGAGGAGTTGCAGGGAAGAGACAATCCAGTTTAGGGTGCAGTGTATCAACAATGAAGCATACAACTTTTCTCTACTTCTTCAATGCTTCCTCCTTCCCACTATCATGATCCCAATTCTTTCTTACAAATCCAGCTAGACCAGAGGATATACACTGGTACAGATAGGACCCAGAAGCATAGGGAATTCAGGACCAGTGGTGAGAATGGTGGTAGCGGGAGGGTGGAGGGAAGGTGGGGTAGAAAGGAAGAACTGATTATAAGAATCTACATATAACCTCTTCCCTGGTGTACTGATGATGGGGAAGTGGGTGAAGGAGGACATTGGACAGAGTAAGATTTGATGAAATAATAATAATTTATAAACTATCAAGTGCTTATGAGAGAGGGGGGAGCATGAGGGGAGGGGAAAAATGCCAAGGGCTTATATAGAAACTAAATGTTATGAGACTGATGAGGGCAATGGATGTACAAATGTGCTGGACATGGACTTATGTATGGATTGTGTTGAGTTGTATGAAGCCCCCAAAAATGGATTTAAAAAAATAATAACTAGGGGAAAAACATAATTCCAGGTCTATCCACTGAGCTTTATGATTATGTCCCCACTGGTCCTGGGGAGATTATGGCAATTGACCCGCCCAGCCAGGAGTCTACTTTAGGGGCTCTGCGGGGACTTGATGGCTTTGTTTTCCTTCCACTGCTGACCCGTTGTGTTCCCTTCTTGGTTCTCCCTGCTGTAGGGTGTTCAGACTGGCCTCACTCTGTGCCCCATGTCCCCAGTATTGTCCTCTGTGGCAGCATGCACCTGTGAGGGGCATCACGTCTTCAGCTGCTGTTGGCCCTCCAGGTCTCTGTGCCTTAGCGGCTCCGTGCAGAGACATCATCTTCAGGCCTGGTGTGCCGACAGGGGGTCTAGACACTCTCTTTTTCTTTCTGGGTTTGCTTCTGTGTGGGCGTGGCAGGCCAGTCCCACTCCCTCTGTAGGTTTAGTGCTGTCCTCTGTAGCA
>PVJH01017676.1:0-48543 GCA_004026705.1 Nesogale talazaci | reverse complement strand
GCATGCATTTGCCCACTAGCACTTGACTAGTGCACAAGCAGAGTCCACAAACGGTGGCCCAGGTGCGCTCTCTCTCTCTCTCTCTCTCTCTCTCTGGCTCTCTTCTCTGCCGTCCTCTGTGGTGGGAAGCCTAGCTCTCTTGATCTCACAAGACATGCAGCTCTGTCTCTCCAACTCAGGATGGACACTGGACTCCCCCCACCCCAGGAAGTGGTCCCTGCACAAGGGCAGATCAGACTCCCTCTCCAGGACACTCATCAGCCGCGCTTCACCTGTTCCACAGCTCAGAGACCTTTTGTCTTCTTCGCCTGATGGCCAGTGCCCTAAAAAACAAACAAAAACCCACTCCCATATTTGATATATTTTGACTTCGTTCTCAAGGAGGAAGGGGGTTTTCAAGCAGGAGGGTACATTTCATCTTCATTTCTCATATTGGCCAGAGCAGAGGTCCTGCCAAACATTTTCAAATCACAAGGTCCACTCCAAAAAAAAGATTCGAACCTGCATCCTAATCATATTTCCATTTGGCTGTAAATTTTCAGGAGCCCGGGTGGCACGATGCTTACATGTTGGGCTGCAGGCCTCTGAGTCGGCAGTTTGCAACCACCGGCAGACCCAGGGGAGCAAGCTGTGGCTCTGCGCTCTGCCACGGACTTGCAGGCTCAGAAACCCACCGGGGTGGTTCTCACCTGACCAACACGGCCTGCTTTCAGTCACAGTGGACCCAGCGGTAGTGCGTTCAGGTTGTTTTGTTGCTGTGATGCTTGTAACTATGTACAGTGAACATTAGTAAGATTTATTGCTATGACCAGCAGCAACAGGGAGGCTTCATTTCTTGCTTCTTTTTCGGCAGATAGAACTATTACCTTCCTGGATGTCATGAGCTATCCTGTGTACCCCAGTCCACAGGCCCAGGGTTTGAGGACTTGGGGTGTGTTGGCTCTCTGAACTTTCAAAATCCGTTGAAAAAGGTGCACACCGGGTATGAGCTGTATCATCAAGTGCGTGCTTCCATAGGACAGTCGGAAAGGAAAGAGCGGAGTACTCTGCTATGGACGAAAAGTCTTATGCACGTAGTTTTTCCTAAACAGTTCATTCTTTTAGTCTATTTGGAGACATTCCCATGGGTCTTTTCCCTTGACTGAGGTCAATACCCACATACCTGTGTGTGCATATTGTCTGCATTTTCTGTATTATACTAGACAGATTCGGGAGGGTGCAGAAGGCCTTTGACTACAGATGCTCCTTGAGTTCTGCAGCACTGACTTCTTCTGCCTGGTCCATGGGGAGCTGCGCCTGGCTGGGTGGCACGGGCCGGGGAGGCTGGAGTGACTGGAACCTGAAGAGGCAGAGCTGCCAAGCCCTTCTGGGGCTTCAGAAGACGCTAGAGATCGAGTTCGCTTCTCTCCTCAAGCACCCATCAAAGAGATGATAGCCTCGTCCTCCTGGCTTGTGGGTGGGGGACAGTGCAGTTGCAGACAGAAAGGGAGGGGAGATCGTGCTGGAGAGAAATGCCTCCCGAGGGGAGTGTCTGCCTGCAGGGCTGGGCCGTGAGTCACTTTCCCTCTGCTGCTGCCGGGGCTGCAGTGCAGCAAACCCAAAGGAAACACCATGGTCAGGAGAGAGTGAGCCCAAGCAAGCTCGCCTTTCTTTCTAAGTCCACAGAAGCCAAGGGGGAGAATGTTTAGCCAAATTCAGTTTGCATGTGGAGCATAAGAACTTTTTTTCTTTTCTGAAACTCGGTCCCAATAGGCCCCGGCCCCAGCAGCCTGGATGGCTGTGGCTTGAATGCCTGTGTGGCCACAGCTGTCCCGGCTGACGGTGGACTCTGCAGGACAGGTGTGGCCATCAAACCCGGGACCCATCCTCCACTGGGATAATTTTGCAATCCTTTGCAGAAGCACAGATTGCACAAACCTGCATGGTGGGGGGTGGGGGTGGGGTGAAAAAAAGGGAAGCGTGTTTGCTGCTTATGACTGGAGGTGCTGTTCATTGGACGGGCGTGCTTCCACTGGGTTGGGGGGAATGGGAAGCAAGTCCTGTCGGCATGAGGAGCCCTCCTTGGGCGCAGTTGTCGGCGTCGACCGACCCCTTCCTTTCCGTAGCCCCCCCTGTCACTTCTTGGAGAGCATCCTGCCCGGCTCGCCCTTTTCACAGAGCGAGGCTGTCGTGAAGAGGTCACACGGCCCACCAGATTCTGACAAGAGCTCTCGGGTCATTTCCGGTGGCTGTCCTCCTTGCTCCTGTCCTCACCGGCGGAGGTGGGCTCGCACTGAGCGCTGGGCTCCGGTGGCTGGTCGTGGGGGAGCTTCTGTTTGGTCCGAGAGGTTCGGGGGAGGAATGCCGGTGATAGGACACCCAGGGGCAGCGTGGTGGTGTGGGAGACACGGTGAGCAGCGTGTTCCCACACTGTCAGCCACAGCGGCACTGTGAGCCAGGGCTGTGGGCGGGGGAAAGTGAAAGAAAAAGAAGAAGGGGAACAGAAACCAAAGTGAGACGTATAGAGGGATCAAGCAAGAGTAACGGCCAAAGCATGGAGCCACCACCCCACCCCCTCCTCCCGCCGCCGGCTGGGCGGGAGGGGAAGGCAGACAAGTGAGCCTGTGGGCAGGAGAGACCAGGAAATGCAATGGCATGAAGGGAAAACTTCTCAAACATCGGAGGAAAGGGCAGATGGCCTGTCCACACCCACGCCAATAGACCAGCTCCCAGAATTCTCTGGGAGCATCTTCCATGTGGCCCGGAAGAAATTTTAATAGTCACGCAGGAGTTAAGTTAAATCGTGGGCCCCAAATGAGTGAAGATTAAAAAAAAAAAACTGGTTTGCCTATGTCACAGCACAGATTCCAAATCAGACCAAAGAAGAGGACGCATCGCGTGGGTCCACACAGACAATACCCAGCCTCATATCTCCACTGGTGTCCCTCAGAGCATAAGGAAAGGTGATTGGGATGGCCCTGGGAGCCCCGCTGACAGCATGTTGGGCGCTGCGCCGCTAACCTCAAGGGCAGCAGTTCGACTCCACCGGTGGCTCCATGGGGGAAAGAGGAGACTTTCTGCTCCTGTGAAGTCTTCCAGCCTTGGAAGGCCACAGGGACAGTCCCTGCCCTGCCCTACCGGGTCACTGTGAGTCAGAACCGACTTTACGGGAAGGAGCCTAGTTTGGGATTCGAGTGGAATGATCCCAGAGGGACGCCTGCATGCCGGCCCGGAAGGCCAGCTTGCCTTTGTCTGTTGGTTTGGGCAGAGACAGCTTGTGCGTCACTGAGGTTGGCAAGAGTCCGGGGGCGGTGAGGGGCGGAGTGGATTTGCAGTTGAGAGGAATGGACAGTAACAGACAGTAAAGTGATGAGGGGAAGCAAACGTTTCTTGGGTGCACCCGGGGGCAGAGCTAATCTAAGCACGTGAGCTCCGTTAGCCCTCACCACCAACCTAGGGAGCATTCCCTGTTTGTGCTCGCCATTCCAGACCCGCGAAGACCCAGCCAGCAAGCGACGGCACAGTAGAAACTGATTCAGGATCCCGAGTCCTACCAACGCTTTTTTGTTTTTTGAGACACGCCCTCACAATGTCTCTGTTCCTTCATCGGCAGACGTTTGCTACTGCAGTTGCGTGCGGAGGCACGGCAGACGAGGCCACCTTGTGAAGGCACTGAGGGAGCAGTTATTGTGAGTATATGAGCAGGAAGATGAAGGCCCTGCCTTTCTGGAGACACGGAATGGGTGTCCGCATTCTCAGGCAATGCCACCTGACCTTTAAGCCGCTTGTAGTCAGTAATGCCAGGGCAGCTTCTCTCCAGAGAAAAAGCAAGGTTCCCACCGGGGCCTGGCCAGAAAAGATGTGCTTTCCTTCGGTCCTTTCAGAAAGCAGGTTTTGAGTCTGGGAGGCAGCAGATAGGCAGCTAGCAAATACATCTGTTTGCACAAGAGCCTGTTGTTCTCTGTACTAGCTGCTATAAAAATGACATGAAACTAGCCACACATTAGTTTTGGTTCTCGTGACTAAATCAAGGAATGGCACGATGGTGCTGTGTCATTAGAAAT
Organism: Nesogale talazaci; assembly: GCA_004026705.1. NCBI lineage: Eukaryota > Metazoa > Chordata > Mammalia > Afrosoricida > Tenrecidae > Nesogale > Nesogale talazaci. The sequence goes on along the minus strand of PVJH01017676.1, from coordinate 44,500 downwards.
GAAACCAGTTCTTGAACAAGAGAAGGGAGCTGACATTTTAATAACCTGAACGATTTCATAGAAAAATCAAAGCTGAAACTCCACCACCCCGGCCCTGAACACCTGCTACTTATGGTTGGTTCTGAACCGAGAAACTTCTCGCTTGTGATGAAGATGTGGGCTGGGCCCTGACTTGCCCAACAGACTCCAGGTAGCCTGGGAGCCCCTCCTCCCTCCGCTGGGTGGAAACGTGGCCTCGATCTTGGCTGGCACGGGTCTGTGTTCGGCATGTTAAGAAAAACCAGAAGTGCCTGCAGTTTGTTGCTGTTCATATAATATACCTTAGCCTCAGCTGAAAGCGGACAAAACTGAGCCGCTGAACAATGATCATCTTGACCATGTCTGCATTGCTTCCAAAAGAGTCTCTTCCAGAGTTAGAGTGATGCTGATGCTGTGAGAAGCTAGAGGCCGTCCCTGACATCTTTATGTCTTTCTCCTGCCAGCCACCACATCCAGACTCTGCTTGGACAGCCATCTCCTCCCCAATTTCATGTCCTTTCTCTGGCAGGTGTATATATCTCACTGTCGGGAAGGGTCTCTATTGGACCTAGGTCAGTTACAGTCCCCTTCATCTGGCAAGCTGACCAGCAACGTGTTCGTCTGAGGGGAGTAGAGGAAACGTGTGTTGGGGGCTTCTGGGAAAAAAGCCTTCCTTGGGTTTTCTGCTTTTGACAATGCCTACCAGCAGGACAGTCCCTATTTTGTGTAGGACTGGACGGCGCTCCAGGAAGACTATGTGGTCCCAACGTCCCTCACCGCGAGTGTCATCAGAAGTGCCAGCCCGAGGGCGCAGCCAGCATCCCGCAGAGGCAGTGCTGCCATGGCAACCGAGGGCCAATTCTGCATCCAGCTCTGGCAGTTTTGCTCCACGATCCCTGGGCTTGCTTCCGGCAGGCTGAGTTGGATTTTCTGACACTGGGTAATTCTTAACCAATACAAGCACCCCTGACGGAAACAGCGGATGACCCTGTCAGATTCTCGGAGACCCATCTTTCTCAAGTCCTCACCGTTTCTGGAGCGCGCCCATCCCCGGGGCCTCGCTTTTCAGTGAAGACTCTGTTCCTGGGGGTCCGGCTTTTTCCAAGGTCACTGCTCTGTCTTGCCTCATTCGAGGTTGGTTTTCTGCCAAGTCACACCCCAAGGTCACACACCATGGTTGGCAGCACTCTGCTGAGAATAGCAGCCTGAGAGGCGGGCGGCCAAGGGCAGGTCCTGGGCATCCGCACCCACGGGGAACAAGGTCGTCAAGGAAAGACTGGGTTGTGCTCCCTGCTGGCAGTGCACAGAGCCAGTGTGTGCGGGGTTCTTGGGAGCACAGCGGGTCATCTCGATGATCACCTCTGGGGTCACTCCCAAGGAGATCTTCCACCAGGAGTGCAGACCTCTGTCAGAGCTGACATCGAAGCAGGGCAGAGTCCTAGATGTCTGACAATCTGTGTCAGGGCCTGGCTTTTGTGAGTCCACTCAGTCTCTCTTGAAAAATTCTGATTCTTCCACTTTGCACCAAGATGACTAAGCACAGGGGTTGAAACACAGTCAAAACCAGTGGTTTTCTACCTCCCGAAGGCTGCGACCCTTCCATACAGTTCCTCATGCGGTGGTGACCCCACAACCACAACACAATTTTCTTTTTTTTATTTTTTAAACTGTTTTTGCTTGTTTGTTTTGTTTGTTTTTGTGCCTCATCGACTCTGGTGGTCGTGGGCGCTACCCAGTGCCCCTCCTGAGAGCTGCCGCTGGATTTGAACCACCAAGCCTGCGGACCGCAGTCCTGCACTCAACCACTTACGCCACCGGGGCTCAGCCCCATAACACAATTTTCATTGCTACTTCATCACTGTCATTTTGTAACTCTAATGAATTGGGCAATCCCTGTGAAAGGGTCGTTCGACCCCCAAAGAGGTCTCAACTCCCAGGTTGAGAACCACTGGTAAATAGTGAAAAGAACCCCATTAATGCCCCTTTGTGCTCCCACGGTCAGGAAAGAAATTGTAACGAAGGGGATGGGCTTAGCCATGAAAATGACAGCTCCCTCCCTTCCTCATCTGCCCCAACACTCAACCTAGCAGCAAAAGTGTCATTTTTCAAATAGGCCTTAACTCACCCCAAGCTCTAAAATCTCTATCCCAGTCATATAGCTTGCTTACTCCGTCATGTATATGGAAGAGTTGCAGTGGTCCATGCCTTGGTCTTGTGTCTGGAAGGATAAGACTGGCCAGGGAACGTGACTCACGCATTCTGGTGAAGTCTCGTTTACCTGGACCCTGCCAGTGTCTGCTGATTGACTTCTAGAATCCTATTTCCTCTTGGGGTTTCCTCCTCATTTTTCATGAGATAGCCAAAGGGATCTTAGCAAGATCAATGCTTCCTTCTTGAACACCCTCCTGAGGCTTGGTCCCACATGCCCCTTGCACGATGATGGCCACCCAGCCTCGGGGTCCTATCTTTGGCCGTTCTCCACACCATGTGTCCTTTTTGTCTGGCACACTGACCTCTCCAGACCCTCGAGCATATTAAAGTTTCTCTGTCGAGGCTTGTAGGCTCGTGTTGCTGTGACTGTCAGCTGTCTCCTACTTGAGCCCCTCTTATCCACAAGATTCTCCATGTCCCGTGGAGTACAGGTGCCCCCAGTCCCGGGCCATCCTCACACCTGGGCTGTGCTGGAAAGCACTGTTGTTGCGGCCACAGCCGGATCGATCCAGCTTACTGATGGCCTGGCCTCTCTGTTTCACCCACTCTCTTTCTCCAGTGAGTGGTCTCTCCTGATGACTTGTCCAAGTAAGCGAGAAGTCCAGCCGTCTTCACCCTCCAAATCAGATTTGTTCGTTCCTCCGAGAGCCCACTCCACATTCAAGTTCCTTTAACAACACTACCGTTCAAATCCTTCGGGCGACCTTCATTTCCACGGTTTGACTTCCACAAGCCTATGAGGCAAGTGACAATGCCATGCTGGGGTCAGGTGGACCTTCGTCACAAAGTAACAACTCTGTTTCTTAACATTTTAAAGAGTTTATCTATTTATTTGTTTGTTTTTCCCTTTTCTTTCCCCCAGCAGATTTGCTCCATACCATAAATACACCATGCGATTGACTGCTGCTTCCCTGGTCATTGATGACTGATCCAAGAGGAATGCGAGACTTGACAAGGTCAGATGGTGACCATTTCTTGTGACAGTTCTCACTGGTCCTGTGGGAAGCTTCTCGGGTTCGGTCTGTGCCGTTGGAACCCACATGGCACCCTCATGCTTCGCAGGCGAGGCTCTGTCATCGGAGCATCTCAGGTTGTCTATGAGCTGCCTGCAGTCCTGATGCCACAGTCTTCTTCATGCCCAGCATCTTGGATTCTTTACTTTGCACGGATGGGGGATGTGGTGAAAGAACATGGCGCTGCCACACAACTTAAAAAAAAAAAAATTAAAACACAATGTCCTCTTGCTCTATTCAAACAACTCCCTCTCCATCCAAGTGCAGGCCCTGCATAAACACAGCGAAGTGTCTGGAAGTCTCATTCTTGGTAATGATATCCATCAGCTGTCATGGCCCACACAGTCACACGCCTCCGTGTGCTCAACAGCGCACAGGCACACGTCTTGCCAGGTCTCTCCAGTGTGGGTAAGGCTCGATCTGACAGCAGCAGTGAGCGCCCTCTTTCCTCGTCTTCTTCTGAAGCCAGCTTTGACATTCTGGTTGTTCCTTGTTCACACGCAACCATTTTTTGGATTATCTTCCGCAAAATGTTGTTAAATGTGACATTGAGGATATTGTTTCACTTTGACTGTTCTTTGCAATAAGACAAGCATTTTGTAACATGAACTGGTCCATACATAAATATATCTTAGGCAAAAAGGGGGCAAAGTTTTAGAAAACAATTCGCCTGGTATCTTCTTTGTCCCCTCCCCCCAACTTTTTAAAAAACACTAGTCACACCCACTAATTTTAAGCCTGCAAACATATCTTTGCTTTACTTGGCGGACTCTTGACCTCCAGCTTCCTGCTTACATCTCGACCTCTCACAGTGGCCTGCTCTGACCACCTGATCTACGTCCAACTTGATGACCAGGGCCATCCCCGTGCCCCTCCCCTTCCCAGCAGGCAGCAGAGCTATAACTATATGTTTCTCTGCGACATTGGCTCATTGTCTGCCTCCGGCATCATGTTGTGAGCCGTGTCATTCTGGAGACTAGAGAAAAAAATTCATGGACACACATATGTGTGTATAAGAGAGAGTTTTATATACAGAGTAATTGTCCATTAAGAAAGCATTCCATGGGGCCCCGGTGGCGTAAGTGGTTGAGTGCGGGACTGCGGCCCGTGGGCTTGGCAGTTCAAATCCAGGAGCGGCTCTCAGGAGTGGCACTGGGTAGCGCCCATGACCACCAGAGGCAGTGATGCCCACAAAACAAAACAAAAAACAAAAAAAAAAAACAACAACAACAAAAAGAAAGCATTCCAACCCTGTCCAGTCCAAGTCCATAAGTCCAACATTAGCCCATATGTCTGATACCAATCTATAAAATCCTCTTCAGACTCACAAAACACACGCAACAATGTCAAATGTAGGAGGGTCACTGGTCAGTGGGTAGAAAGTCCTCGGATCCAGTGGCGGGGTAAGCATCTCAAAGCTGACAGGGGTCTTCAGGTGGCTCATCCAGTTCCCAGGGCCACATCAGGGTAGGTCCATGTGACTTCTCCTCAGGGATTCTCACAGCAAGTCAGCTTTGTCAGTAGATAGTCTCCATGGGAGTGAGGACAGAGGGAGATAGTGTCTCCTGCCTCCAAAAAGGAATACAGGATTTCCCAGAATCCTCAGCAATGAGGCCACAGAGGCCTCATTCGCTATGATGCGATTGACAGACTAGGCTCCACCCCTTCACTCTTAATCCTCTCAAGTCCCAAATTGACACCAGATTATGTAACTGCCACATGAGCTTTTCAGGGGAGGCCTCTTCTCTGCTTTGTTCCCCATTGTGTACCGAGCATCTAGATCAGTGATAAATTAGCTTCAGAGTGGAGTATAAATCCTCACTGAACCCATGAGTGAGTAAGCTAGTGGGTGAGTAAGTCATGCTGAGGCCTGTTCTGAAATATAAAAGGAATGAAAGGAACCTGGACACCTCAGAGAAATGACCCGGAGGGGGGCAAAATGCATTGGTGGAAAAATGGTTGAACACTTAAACGTTAACAAAAGATCCATGGTTCGACTCCGGCAATAAACCCTCAGGGGAAAACAGACCTGGCCATCTGCTCTTGGAAAGGTTACAGCCATGGAACCTGGGGGAGCAATCCCACTCTGTTCTGTGGAATCAACTGGATAGGCACAGTCACAACCTAATAGCGCCGAGGCAGGCAATACACGAGATGAGCATGGACCGTCTTGTAATACCAGAGCATAGGGGCCTGCTTAGTCAGTCACAGGGTCTCAGGAGTCAACTCCAAAGAGTGCCCAATGGCCACTGCTGTTGCATCATCATCCAAAACATGAGAATGTGCACTGACAATGATCTAAGGATGAGCTAAATAAATCAGTGGGGAGGAAGAGAAGAATCTTACCGACAGAGAATTTCAAAAGATGTGTGCAGATTCTGTGTCCCCAAGGAGAGGGAGCATCATCCTGTCGCACCCCTTCTGATGAAGAGGTGCTGCACTTACTGACTGTCTTCCTTTTACATTTTGATTCATTTATTTATTTTTGAGTGGCTTCCTAAGATTAGAGTACAGAGGTAGGGTATTAACTTTGGAGTAGGAAACACCTTCTCGCCTTTTGAGCTCTGTGTCTGCCTTACTGGTGAAAGGAGCACTGGTGGTAATGGTGAAACACTCAGTTATGACCCCAAAGGGCAGCAGTTCAAACCCACCAGCCATTTCATGGGAGAAAGATGTGGCAGTCAACTTCTGTAGAGGTTTAATATTTTTACATTAAGTACCAGAAACCCCATGGGGCAGTTCTACTTTGTCCTATCAGGCCACATGAAGTAGAAATTGACTAGACAGCAATGGGTTTTCTTTATTTCATTTTCCCCACCCCGCTTATCATCTTTTTGAAACTACACACCAAATCAGAACGGGATAATTGTCATAGAAGCAGGCCGCTCTTGATTCTGGCACAGATTTCATTTCTGGATTGCAGTCAAACTTTTCACCTGTGTCTGGGACCTGTCACGTGACTGTGCGATGGCAGGGAGGCCCCACCCGATCTGTCAAGCCCTCACCATGAGCTTTCCTGGCAACTAGAGAAATACACTGGTGGAATCGAAGCAGGGAGACATTAGTCACAGTTGTATATAGTCTAAACTGGGAACTGATTTTTAAAATAAATCCTATGGTTGTTTAGTCTTTAGTCCACATGTATTAATTATATTGTGGTTTCAGGTTAAAAACCATTATCTAGTTCAACGTAGAAACAGTTTCAAGCAACTCCTAGCCATTAATAATGAATCACACTATTACCATGCAAGATATTATCATGCAAAGAATTCTCAAGTTCCCTTTGACTCCACAAGCATCAGATCCCTCAAATAAGTAACCAGTCAGTCATCACCACAGGTAGGTATTTCATCAGTCTTCTGTTTGAATATGCAGTTTTCGATTTTCTCACATTCCAAAGCAATATGGTTTCAAACTGCCTTGCTTAGTTATACAAGAATTGCTGTTTGATAAGCACATAAGCACTTTGAGCGATTATCAAGTAGAATGCATTTTTGAGAAGATACATTCCGATCACATTTCAGCTAGCATCAGAAAAAACTGTGCAAGTTTTCTCACATAAATTCCACTACCAGATTCAGTCAGATGAAAGCACGTACAGTCAGCTGCCATAACGAAAAGAGAGAAAGAAAAACCTCATGGACTTCATTCTTCTACTTTCTGCGAAGATCCGAAGGCTGCTGGAAATGCAAACACCAAGCCAGACCCCACCCCCCACCCCCGTGGGGATTACCTTACTGAGACGACAATAGTCTCTGAGCTCAGAAACCTCAGATATGTTCACATCGATGCTATTCTTTTGATGGATACATGAAACGTAATCTTTAGTAATGAGGGTAGCATGATGTGGGATAAAAAATAAATAAATAGTTGACCAGTCAGAGAGTCACTCTGACTAGAAATGACGTAAAAGTTGTTCATGTCCTTGTTTCTAAAATGTCTCCTCTTATAATCCATTCCCTCTTGCTTCTTTTTACTCTTCTAGTACCCTCATTTCCCCCTGTGGTCACCCTCTTGTTCTTCTGTAGTCTTATTATTATTAATGAATGCACCATGGTCTCCCTGAGGTTAAAAAAATATATCACATTTTCTCTCCACTTTGCTACCATCTAGGTATGTTTTCAGCTCTCTTTCTTTTCTTCACTACATTTCTCCGGCCACCTACATCCCCAGCTCCACTTCCTCACCGCCTGCTGACTTCATGATCCCGGCAAAGTGAGGGCTATCAGACCCGCTCTGCCTAAACAGCTCTGTGAAGGGGTGAATTGCCATAGATAAAGGCATGATTTGTGATGTCATTTCTCTAGATACCTCTGTAGCTTGTGAATTCATTCTTCCTTTCTCGCTCTCTCACTCTTTCTGCTTTCTCCTTTTAAAAACACTACTCTGATTTGGAGGGCATGTAGCGCCATCTCTATGCCTGCCTTCTTCTCTTTTTTGGCATCTGCCTTTTCCTGCTTCATTGTGCCCCCCGCCCCCTCAGCCCCCACATGGCCATTCTGCTCAGCAGGAAGTCTTCTCCACTCTTTCTACCCCATACTTCTTCATGTTCTTTCTCCCCCCAGACTCAATGATGGAAGAGCCCTGGTCTCTATTTTTTCTTTTACGGGGGGCTCTTACAACTTTTATCATAATCCATATATACATCCATTGTGTCAAGCACATTTGTACATTTGTTGCCCTCATCATTTTCAAAACATTTGATTTCTACTTGAGCCCTAGGTATCAGCTCATTTTTTTCACTCCTCTCATGAACCCTTGATAATTTATAAATTACTTTGTCATATCTTACACTGCCTGACATCTCCCTTCACCCACTTTTCTGTTGTCCATCCCCCAGGGAAGAGGTTATATATAGATCCTTATAATCAGTTCTCCTTTTCTATCCCACCTTCCCTTCACCCTTCCAGTATCGCCACTCTCACTGCTGGTCCTGAAGGGTTCATCTGTCTTGGATCCCCTGTGTTGCAGTTCCTATTTGTACCAGAGTACATCCTCTGGTTTAGCCAGATTTGTAAGGTAGAATTGGGCTCATGATAGTGGGGGTGGGGGGGAGTGGGGGGTGAGGGGGAGAAAGCATTTAAGAGCTAGAGGAAACTTGTATATTTCATGGTTGCTCCACTGCACCCTGGTTTGTCTCCTGCCCGCAACCCTTCTGTCAGGGGATGTCCAGTTGCCTACAGATGGGCTTTGGGTCCGCAACCTACACTCCCCCTCATTCACAATGATGCGATTTTTTGTTCTTTGATGTCTGATACCCGATCCCTTGTGATCACCCAAGCTAGTGTGCTTATTCCATGTGGGCTTTGTTGCTTCTGAGCTAGATGGCCACTTATTTACCTTCAAGCCTTTAAGACACCAGATGCTATATCTTTTGATAGCTGGAGACCATCAACTTTCTTCACCACATCTGCTTATGCTCACATTTGTCTTTAGTGATCGTGTTGGTAAGATGAGCATCAATTTAATAGAACCAAGAGTTCTTGTGTTGAGGGAGTACTAGAATAGAGGTCCAATGTCCACCTGCTACTTCAAAACTAAACTTAAAACTATATGCACATAGATCTATTTCTCCTTGGTCATACATAAATATCTTTACATATGTGCATGTGTGTATTGAGACCTCTTTAAATGACCTTTGCCTCCTAGTTATTTCCTCTATTTCCTTTTCCTTCCCTCTTGTCCCACTATCATGCTCAGCCTTCATTTAGGTTTCAGGAATTCCTCTGTTACATTGTCTTTGTCCAAGCCCTCCCAGGACTCTTACACCCTCCTTGCCACTGATTTTGGGTCACTTTTTGTTCTCTTGTCCCTGGGTCTGTTAACACCACTTCTTTACACCCCACTCCCCCTCACCCATGTCCCCCTAGAAACATTGGTCCTATTTTCTCCTTCAGGTTATTTTATTCCGCCTATCTTATCTAGATAGGGCTGCAGAGCTAATAATGCTCACTTAAAAACAAGACAGAGCAAAACGAAGCAACAAAAGAAAACAAAATGAGAACCAAAAAATCAATGACAAAAAAAAAAAGGGGGAAAGCCTGTAAACAGTTCAAGATCTGTTTGTTAACCTTTAGGAGTGTTTCCTGGTGAATCTGATGGGGTGCCATACCCTGGCCCCAAAGTCTATTTTGGGTACTCCCTATGGACTTCCTCGCTCTACTCCCCTTACTGTTCTGTTGCACACCCTTAGTGTTTTCCCTCAGTGTGGTGGGGTCAGATTGGGTGCAATTCCCACACTGTGTCTCCAGTGTTGTCACCCGTAAAGCTATGGGTCAGTGCAGGATGTCGTCTCTCACGGGCCTCTCTTTAGAATGCCAGCAGCCTCCAGTCATTTTCATTCATGTGTGTGGAGTTTACAATATGCCACTGTACTGTGGTAGGCACGAGGAAGGACTCATGCCCAAGTTCCTGCCCTCGCAGAACGTCCCCCCTACCAGGTACGCTAAGCATGGGGTCATTAATATAAGTGAGATAAGGACTAAGAAAAAGGGGGGGAGTAGGCTGAGAGTGGGGCATGGGGAGGTTATTACCAAATCTAGTTCATGAACTAGGGTTTCCAGATAAAATAGTGCATGCCCAGGCCAAGTTGAAGTTCAGACAATCAAGTGATTTGCAGAGCCCTGGTGGCCGAGTGGCATGTGTTGTGAACCACAACAAGGTCAGGAGTTCAAAAGCACCAGCCACTCTGCAGGAGAAAGATGGGGCTTTCTCCTCCTGTGAGAGTTGGTGCCCGAGACACCCCCAGGGGCCGTTCCACTTCCTTCTGCATGGTGGCGATGCGTCGGGGTAGACTTGACGGCAGTGAGCGGGCTTTCACAGCACCTTTGAAGCGGGTGGCTTAGCGCAAGCCTGTCCTTCTGACACTGAGAGAGGAGCGTGCACACACCACATGACGGATCAGGCTCAAATAACCACCCTTTGGCGAATGACCCTTCCTCCCAGCAACCACTCTGTCAGGTGCTTTCATCAGGGGCGGCGCTTCGGGTGAGAGCAAGCAGTGAGGTGATCGCACTGCTTCTTATCCGCTGTCACCTGGAGCAGCTCAAAGGAAAGCCTACCACTGTCTGGACAGGGCAGCTATTGGAGAACGGATCCCTCCGCCACACCCCCACAGAGCACCAGAACTGGAAATGTCACCCAAAATGCATTCAATCAGCTCACCAAGAATGTATCAAACCAGATTCCCAAGCAGGGCACTCAGCACCGCGAAGCGGATGCTTGGCCCCTGGAAGCCCACAGAACGCACATCCCCCTGGAAGAAGCGTATGGGGAGTCTACCTTCTGTAGGACAGAAGCCCTTCGGAGAGGATCACTCTTCATAAAACCAAAAAAGCCTCTTTCAAACGGGGTGTGGAGCTGTCGGTCACCTCCCTCGTTCACCAGCACACCGAGTGCCCCAAACAGCCAGGAAGTTGGTATGTAAGTGGAAAGGAAACTGAAAACAACACAGCATGCCGATAAGAACGACGCCACTCCGCATTTTCGAGAGCACAAGCATACTGTTGCCTCCGTCCTGACGCTCAGGACTTCTTAGTCCCCAGCAGTAGCTGCTGAACACCAGCTCCATTTATTTTTAATGAGGAAGCTGGTGTCTATCACTGTGTTTAGAAAGGAAGTAGCAATCATACATTGAAATCTGATTGGACCGTTTCTTTGAAAAAAGGAAAGAAGCCAGGGCTGAGCCAGGCGGCACTGCGGCCCACTGGGATAGAGGTTCAATTCCAGCTCACAGGAGCAAAAGCTGGGCCTCCTACTCCCACCACCAGAGGGCAGTGATGCCTAAAAATAAAAGAGGAAAGAAGCCAGCGCGCTGAGATTTTACGCCATGTACTTCGGACATGTGATCGGGGAGACCAGATCCTAACAAGGACATCAGACTCGGTAAAGGGCAAAGACAGCAAAAAGGAGGAAGGTACATCCCGAGACACACTGGCCGGGGCCGCGACACTGAGCTCATACAGAACAGCGGTTGAGCAGAAGGCAGAGGCCTGGGCAGGGTTTCCTTCTGTTGAACACGGGATCCTCTGAGTGGGAACGGGCTCCGAGGCACCTAACAACAACAAAAACAACTATTACTACAACCGCCACCCTATGTGGCAGCCACTGTTAGAGAAATGGTGACAAAGAAGAGAAAGAAAGGAGCCTGCTCTCACAAGCTTACATTCTGGTGTGAGGCCCAAGGCAAGGGCAGGCAACCGCAGGACGTGTGTCAGCCTCTGGTCTCATTTCCCCGGGGTTTAAATCCTGGCTCTCTCTGTGACTTCAGGACATTGGGAAAGTTACTCATGAGTCAGTTTTTTCCTGGGGATATTAGTAGTTATCTCCGGGGGTGCCCAGGACATCAAGAGTAACTGTACGTATTAGCTGTATCACCACAAGTCAATAAGCACCTACCACCATAAATCAATAAGCCCCCAATATGAGAGAGGGTGGATGAACTATGAAGTGGACAGAAGGGTGCTGAGGGGAGCAGGGTGGTAGAGGGCGACGGGCATGGGAGAACTGGGGCACGATTTTAGATCGGCTGGCCTAGGCAAGCCTGTGCAAGAGCTAGCGCTGAAGCAGAGAGCTGGGTGGAGTGAAGCAGTAAACCAAGTGCCAGGGGGCGATGGCATCAGGTGCAGAGTTCCTGGAAAGAGAGTGATGATGAGTAAGCAAGCCGGACAGGGTGTCCAGTGGAGGCAGGCAGAGTGAGAGAGGCCGGCAGAATCTGCTAAGGACATCAGGGGTGGGACATACTCAGGGTATATTTTGAAGGTCGAGAGGAATTAAAGATGATTCCTAGATTTGGGGACAGGGTAAAATTTCTTCAAGCGGGAAAGAGTGGGAGAGGCATGAGTTTGGGGGAAAAGTCAAGATCTTCTTTGACCAAGTAAAATTTGAACTACCTGCTAGATATGTGAGCCAGGCTGTCAAAGAGGCAGCAGGTTCTAAGCGTAGCACTCGGGGCAGAGGTCACAGTGCAGATAACGTACGAACTGTGTGGACAGCCACGGGACAGGATCACGCAGTGAGTGCAGTTGGAGCAAAGGGCCAAGTCTGAGGCCTGGGACATTTCAATATGTAGGAGTCAAGAGGAGAGGAAGAAAATAATCACAGGAAACGAGCTGAGGTGGGAGGAAAACCAGGCGGGTGTGGTAACGAGTGAAGAAAGTGTTTCAAGAATGAAGGTGTGATCAACTGTAAAATGCTGTTGAGAGGTCAGGCCAGATACAATCTGAGGCTCTCCAAGTCAATCCGCCCCTCAGCTCTACTTTCTCATCATGTGCTAGCTGTCCCTTTCTCGCGGCAAGTTCCAGGTATGGTGCTCTTGAGTCACTTTGGGGATGTTTTCTCTCCGCTTACAAACAGGTTCCTGAAGGTCAGACAACATGTCTTGTTCTTTCCAGGCCATCTGATATCCTATTTGCCCCCCCCCCCCACCAAAAGTTTAAAAAGATGAATCGTGTGAATGTCTATAAAACTGGCAATGATGCTCTCAACAGAGAATGAGCAGAGTTGTTTTTACTGAGTTGTCTTAAGTTCTTTAGAATGAATGTGTGGGCTGTGTTTTACCTAGAATGAAAGATGCCCACCACGTATTTGAGTTGGACCCCTGCCCAGCACAACCGATCTGGAGAGCGTATGTCTTTAACTGCAGTCCATCATGCACAGCGTGGTCCCAAGCAGCTTAGCTGAGCTCCATCTGCACTCTGATGTGCTTTCCTGACCTGACTGCCTGGTTCTAGGAACTGGCAATGCCTTCAGAGGTATTGGTAACTTTCTCTGTCTCACTGTAACATCGGCTTCCTCATTGCTATGTTAATTATGCTATACTTAGTACTCTATCACATTACATCAGTCTTAACAATGATAAAAAGAGCTACATAGGTCTAGGAATGAGGAAATGACCTACCTCTTAAAAAGGGGCTGTTGAGATGGCAAACTCATTGACACCCAGAAAAGAGCTAACAGTCCCATGAAAAGATCCCCCAGATCTGCACAAAGATCCCCGCTGGAAGCCAATGACTAAATACTTGACTACTCACTGAAAAGGCAGTTCAAACCCACCCAAAGGTACCTCAGGAGACCGGCCTGGCAATCCTCTTCAATTAAGCGAGAGCCTTGGAAAGCCTAGGAAGAAGTTCTGCTCTGCACTCATGAGGTCTCCGAGTCAGAAACTTGATGGTAACTAACAGCAGAAAATCTTCTTGTCATACACTTGGTTCTGACTCCGGCCACTCCGTGTACACCAGACCATTGCCCGTGCCATCATATATGATGTTGGAGCCCACTGCTGTAGTCACTGGGTCAATCCAACTCACCTTTTTTGTTGTTGTTGACTCTCTACTTTATGAAGCATGATGTTCTCCAGGGACATCATGTCCTGATAACATGTCCAAAGTACATACGGTGAAGCCTTCCCATACTTAAGGGTCAGATAAAGTTTATGAGTCAATGGTTACTATCTCTTGAAAATGAAGTTATTATTATTATTTTGAAAATGAAGTTCCTGACAGCTGTAATCGTCCTTCTGTTTACCATGATAACTGGTCCAGTTGTGAATATTTTGGGGTTTTTTTACACTGACCTTTAATCCATACTAAAGTTGAAGTCAATAAACATCATCACAAATGCTTCAAGTTGTCTTGGTTTTCAGCAAGTAAGGTTGTGTTATCTGCAGGTTGTTAATAAGCTTTCCTCAAATTCTGATGTGGTTCTTTAAGTTGTCCAGCCTCTCAGATGATCTGCTCAGCACACAGATAAGTATGGTGAGAGGATGACCCTGACACACACCTGAAACCAAGCAGGATCGTGGTTTCATTCCCATCACTCTTCCTCTTAGCCTGTGTGCATGTTCACTCCGAGCACAATGAATTGTTCTGGAATTCCCATTCTTTGCTATGTTACCCATAATTTGGTATGAGCCAAATAAGTAAACACCTTTCTGACAATCTCTGCTTTCAGGCCCAATCCATTTGACATCAGCAATGATATCCTTCGTTCCACATCTGTTTCTGAATATGTCATAAATTCCTCAAACTTCTCTGAATTTCTTTTGGAATTACCTTCAACAAAACTTTACTGGCTTGCATTTGATATGAATGCTATCTTTGAATTGTTGTTGTTGTAATTTCTACATTCTGTTGGCTCACCTTTCTTTGGAATGGGCAAAAATGTGGATCAGGCAAATTTCTTGGCATCTTTGACTACTGAGTGCTTCCAGCATAGCATTAGTTTGTTGAGAAATGTCCATCGGTATTTCATCAACTGTTGGAGCCTCATTGTTGGTTCATGGCTTCAGTGTGGTATGGATGTCTTCCTTCAATATCATTGGCTTTTGTCATATGCTACCTCTTGAAATGGTTGAGTGTTGGCCAGATATTTTCATGACAGTGACTAGGTGTATTCCTTCCATCTTTTTTTAATGCTCTCTCCATCATTCAATATTTTGTCCATAAAATCCTTCAAGATCGCAAATCATAGTTTGGTATTCCCACCCCCCGCTGCCCAGTAATTTCAGTTTGAGCTATAGTGAGTATGTGCTTCTCTTGTGATTTTCTAAACTCCAGGTCTTTGCATATTTCCCTATAATTCTCGAGTTGCCCTTTTAAAATTTCAGCTCAACTTACTTTTCTTACATCTCTTCCAATTGCTTTAGATACTCTACACTTAAAGGCAAATTTCAGTCTCTTCTGACATCCACTTAGGTCTTCTCTTCATGTGTTATCTTAATGCCATCCCACAGTCGATCTCATCTTTGGATGAGGATGTTCAATATGTCAAATTTATTTTTGAAATGGTCTCTAAAATCCAAGTGTGAGGTAATCGAGGCTTTTATTTCGGCTTTTTTGGACCTATTTTAATTTTCTTTCGCTTCATATTAAACTTGCATATAAGCAATTGGTTGTCGGTTCACAGACAAACGCTGGTCTTATTGTGGCTGATCATCATGAACTTCTCCATCATCTGTTACCACAGATGCAGTCAATTTGACTTCTGTCAATTCCATCTGGCAAAGTCCACGTGTGTAGTCACAGTTTATGTTGTTGAAAAGAGGTATTGACAGGATTGCTGAAGACAAAATGGGTGCACAAGTAAATGTGGTGGTGGTGCCTGGCTATCAAAAGATATGGCAACTGGGATCTTTAAGGCTTCAAGATAAGCAGGCAGCCATCTAGGTGGGAAGCAACAAAGCCCACATGGAAGAAGCACACCAGCCTGTGTGATCATGAGGTGTCAATGGGACCCGGAACAAAAAATCATGTCAATATGAATGGAGGGTGAGAAGTGCGGAGTGGAAACACAAAGCCAATCTAGGCAATTGGACATCCCCCTACAGAAGGGTTTTAGGGAAGAGACGGGCCATACAGGGTGCAGCAGTATAGCACCAATGAAGCATACAGTTTTCCTCTGGTTCTTTAATGCTTCCTCCCCACCACTATCATGACTCTAATTCTACCTTACAAATTGGGCTAGACTAGAGTATGTTCATGGGTACAGTTAAGAGCTGGAAACACAGGAAATACAGGACAGATAAACACCTCAGGGCCAATATTGAGAGAAGCCAGACCAGGAGGGAAAGGGAAAGGTGGTGGTAGAAGGAGGAATTGATTACAATGACCTCCTCCCAGGGGGATGGACAACAGGTAAGTATGTAAAGGGAGACATCAGTCAGTGCAAGACATGAAAAATAATAATTTATAAATTATCAAGGGTTCATGAGGGTTCACGAGGGAGGGAGGGGAGGAGGGACGAAGGAGAAAAATGAGGAGCGGATATCAAGGACATAAGTGGAAAGAAAATGTTTTCAAAATGATAGCAACAAATGTACAAATGTACTTGACAACAATGTATGTATGTAAGGATTGTAAGAGTTGTACGAGCCAATAAAATAATTTAAAAAAGAAAAAAAAGTATTTATTTGTTGTGCAAAATTCTACTATGCAACTTATGGGGGTAAACCAATAAGGGAGTGCAACAGACCAGCAATGGGAGCAAAGCCACAAAGTCCCAGAGAAATCCTGATTATAGATTTTTGACTTGGGGGCAGTGCTTGGCACTTCATATGAACTGGCTGGGGGATATTCACAAGGGGTCACACTGAAGGTCTACTGGGATGGGACACAAGACTGCACCATCCTTGACTGCAGGATGAGCAATAGGATCTTATAAAAGGTATACCCCTCATTCATAAAAGCTGAGGACTAAAAAGGTATAAATGCGGTTAGGTAAGTGGGTCTTCGGCTATGGATCCCTCAAAGAAAAGAGGATTGGACTGATGGATTATAACAGGGCCTGGTCACTATTTAATAGATACTCACTGTGTTAGTCTGGGTAAACTAGTGGAACAAATTTCATAGACACCCATATGGATATAAGAAAAAGGTATGGCTGAGCCCCAGTGGCGTAGTGGTTATGCGTGGGACTGCGGCCCACTGGGATGGAGGTTCAATTCCAGCAGTGGCTCCACAGGAGCAAAGGCTAGGCCTCCTATTCCCACCACCAGAGGGCAGTGATGCCCCCCCCCCAAAAAAACAAAAAAAAAAAAAAAAAAGAGAAAGGTTTATATATGAGAAATAGGACATTAAGAAAGCATCCCAATCCTATACAGTACAAAATCGTAAGTCCGATATTAACTGATACCAGTCTATAAAGTCTCCTTCCGAGTCATGAAGTCACAGGTCAGTGGGTGCAGAGTCCTGGCGCTGGCAGGGGTTCCCTCATGGCTCCTCGCTTCCAGGGCTCAGGGTCCATCAACAGCATCCAGTGGTGGCAGAAGCAACTCAGTGTTGGCAGGGGTTCCCACGTGGCCTCTCCAGCTTCAGAGGTCTGGTTCCATCAGGGCAAAGCCATGTGGCTTCTCCAGCTCCTCAGATGCTGCCATCTTGTCTTGCCCATGATTCATCGTCTGAGACTAACTCTCAACAACTAGGGAGATAGCTTCTCATCTCCACGAGGGAAATATCGCGAGATTTCCCAGAAGTCTCACGAGAAAGCCATGCCCACACAGAGGCCTCACTGGCTGCCCAATGACTATCTCCAGATTAACAGCCTAGACTTCACCTCTATATCGCAACCATGAAATTAATACAAGCACATGACTGCCACACTCATCTACTCTGGGTCAGTACAACGGTTGGACTTGGAACTATTTGTATGGACTTTTTTTCTCTTGGTGTCTATCTATATGACAGGCAAGATATACATAAATACATCAAGGAAGTAGATGGATTTGGCCCTCTCCTTAAATCTCATCTTAGTACTAGAACGGTTTGTCTAATAATGTGGCATGAAATGAATCTTTCCAACAGGATAATTTTAGACAAAACAGGTACATAAGCAAATGTAGTGAAGAAAACAGATGAAGAAAACTGGCTATTAAAAGATATAGTATCTGGGGTCTTACATGAAGTTAGACAAGCAGCCACCTAGCAAGAAAGCAACAAAACCCACATGAAAGAAGCACACCAGTCTGTGTGATCGTGAGGTGTTGATGCAACTAGGTATCAGAAGTTCAAAAATAAGCAATCAAGTTGACAC
Organism: Nesogale talazaci; assembly: GCA_004026705.1. Taxonomy (NCBI): domain Eukaryota; kingdom Metazoa; phylum Chordata; class Mammalia; order Afrosoricida; family Tenrecidae; genus Nesogale; species Nesogale talazaci. The sequence goes on along the minus strand of PVJH01017676.1, from coordinate 26,732 downwards.
GAAGGCATATGGACAAAGTAAAGACCCCAAACTCACCTATGTGGGGACTGGACAGTCCCCACAGAAGAGATGATAGATCCAGGGTGCAGTATAGCACTGATGAAACACATAACTATCATCTAGTTTCTAATACCTCCTCCCCTTACTAGTTTTATCTCATTAATCTTGTTAGGCCTGTGCATGTTCATTTGTTAAGATCATTTGATGCATGAAATTCAAGATAGATAAACCCTTCAGAAACAGTAATGGGAGTAATGATTCCTTGTGAGTATAGGAAGAGAGGAAGGGAGGTGGGGGAACTGATAGCAATGATGACTGTATAAACCCACTCGAGGGGAATGAATACAGGAATTGTAGGTGAGGGAGACATTTGGATGGTGTAAGATATGGCTCTCTCTCATAGTATATATACACATAGTATATATACATAGTATATAGTATATATACTATGTACATAGAATACATACACACATACATACACACATACATATATACACATACAAAATAAGGGTTCCTGGGGGGGGGGTAGGATGGGGGAGGGAGGGGACAAAGGGGAACTAACCTCAAAGAGTTCAAGAACATGTTTTGAAACTGATGGTGACAGCAGTTTTACAATTGTTTGATCTAACGATGGATTGCTATAATATCTGTTAAGAGTTCCCAATACAGTGACTAATAACAATAAAAAAGGTTGATGGTACTTTGCAGAGTCTTGGTGACATAGGGGTTATATATTCGACCACTGGTCTCAAGGTTAGCAGTTCAAACTGCTAGCTAGCCGCTCTGAAAAGATGAGGCCCTCCATGCTCCTAACAATTAGTCTCAGACACCCACCTCACCAGGTCTACCCCGATAGCTCTCAGTTGGAATTGACTCAGTGGCAGTAGCTTTTTTTTGTGCTTAGAGGAGCCACCTCTTTCCCAGTCGTATTTTGACTGATTTCCAGTTTGAGAAAATGTTCTGCTGCCATTCCTGAGATCTTGCCAGTGGTGAGTTTCTCATTCTTTCTTCCTAATCTGTTCCTCATCTGAAAACTTTATTGAAACAGGATCGCCATGGGTGACCCACCTTTAAAATACAGCCTAGTTTCCAGCATGACAGCAACACATAAGCCACAGTACAACAAAGTCACAGAGGAATAGTGGGGCTAGAGGGCAGAGCCAGGTTAACTTGAGTTTAGGTGAAGACAATAGTCAAATGAAGGCAGTGAACAACCACCTAAAAAAAGAAGAAATGAGGGGAACAGGGGGAAATACCAGGAGGAGTGCAGGAGTTAAAGGCAATTGTGGTAAATACTGTTACGTTCGCCGTCCAGTGATGATCTATATGTAGACCCAGGGCTATCTACGCAGGCTGTCACAGAGGTGGGGGGGGGGATATGTCCACAGATCGGTGTACGTTTAACAGGGGATCTTAGTGCATATGTATGCACCTTTGCTGCAAGTATATCCAACAATGTGGAGGAAAATACAGGGGGCTACATTATGAATTCTCTTTAGACACAACCAAACACCATGAGTTGCAAGGTCTGGGGGCTCAATAACCGATTTAAAACGTTTCCTATCTTTTAATGAATAGCGACTGGGGTGGTAAAAGTTGCGTGTAGTCAGCGAAGGTGCAACGATTGGTGTTCCCTTGTCTGGAGTACTGGCATGCACACAATCGGTCTCCTGGACCAGGGGCACATCAGTTTTAATGGTCCTGAGACCAAAACTGCATGGTGCCTGGCTAGTACACCAACTGCTATCAAAGAGATCCTCATAGGAAGGTCCTGTATAGAGGGAGGACATTTTAAACCTCAAAAATCATTTAAAAGGACCATGCTACTAGGTTAACTGGTGGAAGCCCTCAGCCTCTGGCCTAGAGTCACTCGTCAGCTCTGGAACATAAACTCACCCCATGGCTCATTCTCAGGCTCTTGAAATTCATCCACCACCTATCTGTCATTCTTCTAAGCTGCCACCAAGCAGATTCTGATTCCTAGAAATGTGACACTTTCTTTTTCCGTGGATTTAGTCTTGGAACCCCATAGTGACAATTCTACGCTGTCTTTAAGGGTCACTATGGGTCAAAAATCATGTTATAAGGAAAAGAGAACACTGATTTTTTTTTTTAAGTGCCATCGGATAATCCTCAGTTGATGAAAAAAGAATCACCAAGCTCATGTCACCATGGAGCCCTGGCGGTGCAGTGTGCTGGTGTTGGGCTGCGAGTTGGACGGTCAGCACTTATAGCCCGACAGCTGCTCTGATGAAGAGGAAGGCCTCTGCTCCCCAAAAATGTAGTCTTACGGAGCCCTACCCGGGGTTGCTTCAAGTTGAAATTGATTGCAGGTGTTTTTGCCAGCACAAACTACGGTATGTATGAGACACCCCACCATAATGGGGAGATGACAATGCCTGTTGCTAGGTAACATGGAGTCAGCCCTGCCTCACCTGGGCCCTATGCACAACCCAATGAAACCTTGCCCAGTGCCAAACCATCGGTACTCCTGTTCCTCTGCCTGAGCCCAATGATCCGGCTATTGGGCCAGTCCCTCTCCTTGAGGGCCTCCCTCCTTTTCATCGTTCCTCCACTTTATCAGACTCGCTGTCCTTCTCCAGGGAAGGGTCTCTCCGGACACGGCTTGCCATCCCGGCCTGTAGGGAGCCCTCTGGCCTAACTTCTTCCAAGAGAGATCGGTCTGTGCTTTCAGCAGTCCATGGTACTTTGAATACTCTTCTCCTGCACCGCAACTCCACTCTTCCTTAGTCAAGGTCCAAGTTGCTAGATAGTGCCTAGGTGTGCCATAAGTAGGAAGCCCTGGTGAGCTGCTAACCGCGTGGTCTCATGTCAAACCAGCAGCAGCTCTCCAGAAGAGAGGAGGCTGCCTACTCCCAGGTAGTCTTGGAAACCAACAGGGGAAGCTTCACCCCATCCTACAGGGTTGCGGTGCTGGAAGTGGTTTGGTGGCAGTATTTTTCTTGGTACAGGGAGTTGGGCTACCCTCAAGTCAACTGTTGAAAATTACCGGTCACTCCAGGGAGAAACAGGTGGCTGTACAGTTAGAAACTCAAAACTTCACAAGGGATGCTCTACCCTGAGTGTCCACGACGCACAGCTGACACGATGGAAGCGAGTCTGGATTGGTGCTTTGTTGTCGAAAGGTGGTGGTGTGGGCGCTGGTCTCTTTCATAAGAAATCAACTGGCATGTCGATGCAGGCTGGCATTCATAAGCCTTTCGATTTGTCTTACTGTTCACTATTCTAAAACATTTTCTGCAGACAAATATAGTTCAATATTTAAAAACCTCACTTACTGACCCAAATGAAAAAAAAAACAAAAAAACATTCTTTGGTTCCTCTATTATAGCTACTTGATTCCATAGCATGTATATTGAGTAACAAGTGTAGAAAATCACAAATTTAAAATTCAAGCTTAAATTCACAGCATCCTATAAAGGATCAATCTCAAATTATCTTGAGGCTGGGAGAGGGGTGTCTCCCCCACGTTTCTTGCACTGGTGGCAATTTTGAATACTTTCAGACCGAGAGAGAATTATAGCTAAGAAACACTTAATGGGATGAAAGAACACAGAAGTGGGGAATTTGACTGATTAAATCCCTGTAACTGACTTTGAGGAAGTTACCTCACGATAGCTTTTCAATACCCTAGAAAGTTTACTATTAAAAAAAGGTTGTGTCACTTGATGACAAATCCTACATATGAGTTTTCTTGGAAAACCAGTGCCTTCCTATTGAGTTTAGTTTTTCGGGAACTGGGGTAAAACACAACAAGATTAGCCCATCCACGAATTCACCACAGACTCAGACTGCAAGGTGGCCGACATCACCATCCTATAAAGATGGGCAGGTACACCTTAATAAATTATGAGCAGGCTCCTTCGGTGTTTAGATATATTATCCAGAAGTCGAACTCTGCTCAGTTAGAACTGAGGCTTATCGAAATGGAAAAGCCACATCATGAAGGATATGCCATTTACTCAGTCTACATTTATGCCTTCCTCGTTAATGATGTCAAGATTTTAAAATATATTTTAATTTTCCTAGGTCACCAGTGAGGGTCTTCAAAACCATTCTGAGTTTCATTTTTCTCCATGAGCTTTTTGAAACCCACCCCTTTACATGATGGGTTCCATTAGGACATTGAGCTTTGTGGCCCTAATTTTATTCCATATATTTTATCGATTGTCTTAAAAAAATCCCTTTTTGAAGTTTTTATGACAGGTATCAGAGGTATCAGACTAAGGACACTTTCATGATTTCCTTAATAAGTAACTTGCTCCTTCTCCCACTGGGCAGTGGTGCCCCCCCCCCCCACACCCCCCAAAAATAAGCAACTTGCTTTATATATTATTTCCAACTTAGAAAAATAAAGACAGACAACAGAGTGTACTTAATTTTTTAATAAACCATAAAATTTAAGTATCCAAATCAAAAGAAACAAAAATAGATCTTTAAGCCAAGCATTCGATTGTAAATTTTTTCCTCTAGGGGTGGGTTGACTTACCTGGGACCAGAAGACAAGAGCAATAACGTTCGAATGCTTGGGTAGCAAAGGACAAGTCCGACAAAGTGGCAATGGCTTCATGAGCGTGTTCCTGCACACCTGGCAGCCAGTGTCAGCAGTTTACTCAAGCGCACTGGCCGGCCGGCCTCTGCTGTGGGAAAAGACAGGGCTTGCCACTTGAACCCCACTTTCTCATCACAACTTAGCCACCCCTGGCATGCGGATGCTTTGCTCTTTGAAGCGCACTTTAGTCTGTCAAAACATCAGGGGGAAAACCCCCACACTGAGTAGAAGAATAAGCACTTCTATCGTTCACAATCATAGTCAAACCAGCCTCTTGACAAAACGACAAGTCAGTGGATTTTTGATCCTTAAGAAACTCAGATATTACTAATTTCTGTCTTTATGAAAATTCTGCCTTTTCACTTATTTATATTGGCCAGTTATTTCTAAACGCTTCTATTCTTCTCAGATCATTCTGGTACATATGGCTTTCTTTCTGATTGAGTCTTACAATAATTTCTATTTGAGAATATCTGCTCTTTGATCAGGTACAACCTTCTCTCTGCGAATAAAGTTGCTATTTGCCAATGAAAGTTGAAAAAGCTGAGCAAAGGAATGAGCATTAGCAAGATCTTGCTTCCACATTCGTATAATTTTTTTTAAATAAGAAAAAGACATTCATTTTTATTATGAAATCTAAGACCAGTTTTGTCTGACACTGTTAAGTTTTTTAGCATACTCAAAGGGGCCGACATTCAATGTGGACAGCAAAGAGCACACAGGGAACACATTGTAACACACGAATACGTTTGGCTGGTAGAATCCCAGCAAATTGGTAATAAAGTGCAGCAGAGATTCCCTTGCACTGAATGAGAACTCCAGTAACATCTGAATCTTTTTGGTAAAGTTACAGACAATCTACTGCAGCCGGGAGATAAGTAGTCATTTTACTTTATGAAGCCCAGCTGGCCAAGGACTACGTGAGAGATTAGTTGTGAAAATAATACAAAATATGAGCTTGGAAAGGAACAATACCCTTCCCCCAAATACAAAATTACCTTACAGACACTTAACCACACTGTGATTTGACAGGTGGATAGTGGTAAACAAAACAACGGAGAAAAATGAACATCATGCCTGTAGCATGTGACGAACACAGAATATGCAACAAGAAACTATGAAAACACCGGGACAAGGTCTTCTGTGCCTGAAGTACCGGGACAGACCAGTCGGAGCAGCAGCACACAGTGGGAAAAGAGTGATCGACTTACTGGCATGGGAGTCAAAGTACTGGGAAAGTGACAAGACTGTATGTTGTTAAATGACAAAACATTTTCAGCGGCTTTATTTAAAAATCTCTCACTGTTCATTATCAAAGTTACAAGATTGTTTGCATACCAATAGACAGACTGTAAACATAGGAAATTTTCATTAAGGAAAGATGGGCTTACTGTAATAATCTTTTACCAAAAAAATTACTGCAAGTTATTGATAACAGAATTTCTCATTTGTTTTCTGGCTAATTCTTTTGAAAATTTAACCAATGTTTCCACTCCCTTGAGCTAAAAGTTCAATCATGGTCACCTCAGGAAATACCCCTGTTTGTTAATCAGAAAGACACATGGACCGGCACAATTTCCATTTCTTCCTAGGCCAAAGGTTTCGGCTTCATCGTATCTTACATGGAAAGAGAAGACTTGCAGGGGTCCTGTGAGGCCTTCCATGCCACAGCTGAGGCTTAATGACGGCAGTGGAGGCAATCGGTGGTGCTGTCAAGTCAGAGCTGCCCCAGCGCCCTGCCCTTATCTGACATGGAATCTTTTTCCTGTGGGGCTTGCAGCGGCAGAGTGTTTCAGGTCTGTGTGCCTCCACCAAGTGTGACTGAAGCAGAGAGGTGACAAGCTCGGATCAATCTGGACTCCGGGTGCCTCCCCACAGGCAGATGGCGGACCCTTCAGTCTGTTGGCTGTGGGATGATACTGATGTGAAGGAAATTGTCCGGGTAGCTCAGGTGTTCACTCAGCCACTGCAGAGGGGTTTCCAGCATCGGCTCAATCCCATGAATCATGACTTGGTTCTTCTTTTCCCCATCTAATCCAAGAGAGAAATCCAACAACGATCAGTCAAGAGTGTAAAGAACGGAGGGAGAAAACCCAACCAAACCACGCCAGCTGTCTTTTGAGGCTTGTAGGTGGATGGAATGCTCCTTCAGAGCCCTCATCTATTTCCTGCACTGGAGTCATGGCCACGGAGAAAGTTCAGACGCTGCACCATGCACCACCCACAGAAACCTGGAGATCACAACGGATTCTGGTAGAAGCTCTGGTGCTGTATGTGACCGTACTCATTCTTTCTTAATTACTAGGCTCCCCTAAGACTGACGTTAATGAAACTTCAGTGGGGAGAACGGTCCATGGTGCCCACTGAAGTTTGTTTAGCTACATATTAAAAACTGTAGTAAGTGGGTCAACACACATCTGCAAAATATAGAGAAGAGTGACTAGAAGTAATAATAAAATCTGACCAGTGTTTAGAGAGGATGGTAAAGAAAGCAGATGAGAGTTTTATGGTTGGTGCAGTATATAAAGTGTGTAAGAGTAAGTTTTAGAGTCACCGTTAAGAGAGACAACAGTGTTTTTCAGAAGGAACTGAGCATCTGACTCAGGGATTCCTGTTTTAGGGTTATGAAACCTCATTGATTTTTGACACCTATTCTCTTATTAAAGAGTGCTGCAAGTCACGCTTCTCTTTTAAATTCAAATTTTACTCCAAATTACCTGTGTTTTTCATAGCTTAGGGACAATACACTGAAAAACTTTAAAGTAAGCAGAAACACTACTGATTATTGCAGGGGGGCAAAAAAGCAAAACCAATTTCATCTACTAGGAAAAAAACAAGGTATGTGGAGGCCTCAAAATATTCATGGAAAAAATTCCATTATCTTCCCATTCCATCTACCCATGGACTTCTTAAGTCCCCTCAGAGAACCACGAAGAATCTTTTGGTTGCTCTGTTGAGTTCATGCTTGTCTCTTGTACAGTTCCTTTAAAATACACTGCAGCTTCATGGGGACAACAAAAGGAACATGCCCCCCAAGCCAAAACAAAAAAACTCACTCCCATCGGAACAAAGACGACAACGAGATACGGGGAATTTGTGGAACTAACTAAGAGGGAAGGGGCGAAGCATTTTTCTTTCTGCACTGACTTTCTGGCATTTGCATACCTGCTGCTTTAATGTGGAGGCAAAATGGGCATATGATATATGGTGATAACAGAGACCCTTTTACAATATTTCAACTTCCTGGTAGAGACAGTAGTGTCTTGGGAAGACATTCCATTGAGAGTAAATGGGCTGTCAGTAAGCAAAACCCCTAAAACCAGATATGTAAAGTGGATAAATTAATCTTCTTTTCCTTAAAGGAAATTAAAATTTTGTGAAAATCGGAAAAGTATACCTAACCAAATCCTACACCTAACCCAATAAAGATCCCCAAGCCAAGCCCTGAACCAATGTGCCATTGCTTTAAAAAACTGGGAAACTCATGAGCTCACACGCTCCTGGCTTCTCAGCCATTCTTTGCGGCACCGATTCCAACTTTGTTCGGCAGCTATGACTATGGTGCTACAAGATGGGTTTTAATAACAATAAAAATCAAGTTCAGGCATACCTTGGAGATACTGGCTTGGTCCAACTTGCAATAAAGTTAAAAAATAAAACAAACAAAAGCCAAACTTAGAAATTTCGAGTCTCATTTGTTTCCTACTACATACAAGAGTCATGTTTGCATTATCATAGTGGTGCAATGGTTCTGAGCTGGGCTGCTAACCACAAGGTGAGCAGTTCGAAACCACCCGCTGCTCCGAGGGAGAAAGGTGAGGCTTTCTCCTCCCGCAGAGCTACAGTCTCTGAAACGTGCAGAGAAAGTTCTCTTCTGCCCCACAGGGTTGCTATGACTCGGAGGCGACTTGGTGACAGTGAGCTTGGTTTGGGGGTTTTTATAACCTGAGAAGGTTGACAAACAGTCGCTGGCCTTAAGACAGGGGGTGAAAGGTGAAGCTGCCCTCGGAGAGATTCGGTTTGGAAGCTCCTCTGGAGCGACTCTGGTCACTGTGAGCAGAAACTGGGAAGTAGCAGTGGTTATTATTTCTTGGTGTGTTGGGTAGCATTGTGGAAACATTTGACATATTGTGAGGATTACCAAAATGTGACTTTGTGTTTATAGACATGATCACACAAGGTTGCCTGAAGTCTTCAATTTGTTGAACCAACAACAACAAAAAAAACCCACGTTATCTGCAATGTGCAGTAAGGCAAAGCATGGCAAGATGCGGCACATGACTACATAAGTAAAATATTAAGGTGTGCACAGAATACTGTTAAGAAGCATACTATTAGTACTTTGGGAAGAGTTTAAAATGTTGATATTCAAATTAATAAATTTCAGACTATCCACAATGATTAATTCTCTGTAAGTGCCAGATCGCCAAGATTTTGCTGTATTAACCTTTCTTAGAATATTTAAAAACATTTCCGGTGCAGTTCTCTTCATATTCTCATTGTATTTCTTTGAAATAATTTAACATTCTCAGAATCTACCTCCCACTTAGCACTGAGTCAAAAATGAAAGAGCAGTGGTCAAGAGTAAAAGTTCCTGATCGGTGACAGTTTTCCTTCAGCCGAAGGGTTCTGCTGTCACCGGCCAGAGGGGCAACTCACCACCCTAGACACAGGATTCTCTGCCTACAGCCCTAGCTGCACACAGAGACAAACAATCTGACACCGAGGCCCAGGGTCATTGAAAGGGAGTCGGGTTTTTCAAGAGAGCTGGCGAACATGGGTACAATTTCAACACTTTCTGCAAAAACCCCATATTTCAGTGTCAGGGACCAGAACAGGAATCAATCAGGAGATGGGGCCAATTACAGTTCAGCATTAAAAATACTTTGAGGGGCAAGTGCTCCCCCTCCTGGGGAGGGGAGCAGGGCTGCCGCCATCATCACGAGCAGCCTGCATCCCACTCCTCACTGGGAGCGCGCCAGCCTCACGCTGAGGGGTGTTTATTAAATGTGTGCCTAACAGGGCCTGAGAACGGTGTTACAAATCGCCAAGTGTTCCAGGGCAGAAAGGTCTAGAACAAAGGTCTAGAACAGTGATTCTCCACCTTCCTGATGCCACGACCCTTCCATATAGTTCCTCATGTTGTGGTGACAGCCCTCCACCCCCCCCACCATAAAATTATTTTTGTTGCTACTGCTATGAATTGGGTGACTCCTGTGAAAGAGTCATTTGACCCCCCAAAAAGGTTGCAGTCCACAGGCTGAGAACCGCTGCGCGAGAAGGCCTGTCGACCAGTGCTGACACTGGTATGACTTCCCCCAACAGTGCAACAATAATCCTACAGGTTCCTGGAATTGAGCAGCAGTTCCGTAGGAATATACCATTCATAAAGGCTTCTCTCTTATTTACCACCACATCCCTTGGGCCAGTGATGCTGCCCGACACAGAACACTCACTACATCACAGTAAATCTTCTCCTAGACTGGACAATTTCCTTACTGATCTAATACACTGTCAAGAGTAATGGCTTAGCACGGCTCCATAAAAGGATCTTGCTATATGGTTATTAAATTTAAAATACATAATGTCTCCAGAGAAGCCAAAAAGTCACAAGCCATCACCTTAATTCACACTACCATAAATAACAACAAAGCATGACTGGACATTTTAGTAATAGCAGAACTAACAAAAGGGAACAGTGAAACATTAGTAGACTTTTTTTTTTCTGACAGTAAAAAGGAAATATTGATGATATTGCTAAAGTAAACCATGTTTTTGGTAAACCTGTCTCAAAAAGGAAATCTAGAATTTAATGTTTGAGAACGAGAACCATGTCATTACACAGAAAATGACTCAGGAGAAATATGTTACCCCACAACTCACCCACTCAGATTTTCTCAAATGTTAACGCTCATGCTTTAAAGCAGGTACACGTTTGAGGCAGTAAGCAAGTGAGCTGGTCCTATATGAACTGCGTTTCTAGAGGGCATTGTTTGGGGCGAACTGGGATTTGGATCTAACAGTCCACTGGTGTCTTACACTTGGCCCCCTTCAGCATTCTGTGGGTGTTTCCCCAATCAGTGAGAGAAGAGCTGCAGCCTCTGTACCCCTGAAATACTTCAGTGCCTATGTCCCCCATATAACCACATTGTTGTTAAAAATAAATTAAAAAAAAATTTTAAAAAATCAAGAAATGTAACTGTTATAATACTGCTAGGAAATCCATATTCCGAATATGATCCACTGTCTGTCACACTTATTTCTCCAGTCTAGAAAGCAGTTCTCTCTACTCTCTGAGTCTAGCACAGTAGCAAAGGCTTGTTTTATTTCTTAACCTCAGCCATTTTGAAGAGCACATGTAATTATTTTGTAGAATGCTAAGGAAAATTATCTTATAACTAGAAGGACAATCGTTCGTAACAGCTCAGGCTGCAGAGTGACGTGAAAGGCCAGAAGTAAATGTGAGAGTCTTCTATTTTCTTTGGGTAAAGAAACAATTTAATTCATTCTGAACTAAATGTTAAATCTCAAGGGAGCATATTTCAACTCAGAGATCATCACAATAAAGCAATTTCTTACATTTATCTTTCTTATAAATTCAAGTACTAGGAAGCAAGATAAATAATCTTTGAGTTGGGCTTCATTTCAAAAAAATATAATCCATAAAAATTTTGGTTGTGGGCTGAGCCCCGGTGGCGTAGTGGTTGTGCGCGGGACCGGCCCACTGGGACGGAGGTTCAATTCCAGCGGTGGAGCTGGACCTCCTACTCCCACCACCGGAGAGCAGTGATGCCCCCCCCCCTCCCAAAAAAAAATTTTTTTTTGGTTGTTGGGCTGAGCCCCGATTACATAAGTGGTTCAGTGCAGGACTACGGCCCGCGGGCTTGGCGGTTCAAATCCAGCAGCGGCTCTCAGGAGCAGCACTGAGTAGCTCCCACGACCACCAGAGGGCAGTGATGTCCCCCCCCCCCCAAAACAAAAAGAGCCGAAAACAAATTTTGGTAGTTATGAGCAGAATGACAGAAACTACAGAGGCAAAAACCAAACACCCAAAGAAATGTCAAGCAAGTACAGATGCACCAACTTCAACGGGAGAACGGCCACTTGCTCATACATACATAGGAGGGGGCTTCAAAAGTTTATGGAAAACTGCTGCTATCCTCTCATTTCAATTTTTCCCAGAGCTTTCTTAAGTCCCCTTGCATATACTTGATTTAAACATGATGTGGAGAGGCGGGTAGGAAACACACACACACACACACACACACACGATATCTAAATATACATATATAGTCGATATAACTATATTCAGTAATAAGAGAAAGGGACAATCTGCCTTGATCATTTACAAGACCAAACTAAGTCCACTGTCACCAAGTCAATTCTGGCTCATTCCAATCCTGTGTAGGGTTTCGAGACAGTTAATTGTTTCTGAGACAATAAATCTTTTTTTTTAATATACAAGAAAGAACATTTTATTAATAATTCCATACTAACTGAGATTACACATCCTTACATGAGCAGAAATTCACATAGCTCTCCCAGGGAGCAGATAGTGGTGGGTTTGAACCTCTGACGCTGAAACTGGCAATCCAACGCCTAACCCATAGTGCCACCAAGGCAACCTGACCGCTTATAAAGTGCTCCTGAAAGAGGAATGAGGAGTCAAGCGACTGGAATTCGAATCCAGGTCAAAAATGACTCTGGGTAGGTCTGTCTCTTGGCTCGGAGGCCTTTCCTTCCTGTTATGTTCCAGCAGCGCTGGACTTACTACATCTGTGGAAAGATTATAGAACAGCTCACAGTAGCAGCGAAAACCAGGCCAGGGGCTAACCGTGGAACAGACCATGCCAACTGTTGACATGTGACCGTGAATCCATCCCACCCGAGTTTTGAGAACATTTCAAGAAGAGATTTTCCACACTGATCACTAATGATGAGCTGTGGGAGGACATCAAGAACATCATTCCCAAAGACAGCAAAAGGTCATTACAAAAGACAACCAAGAAAGAAAAGATCAAAGTGGCTGTCAGCAGCGGCTCTGCGACTCGCTCTGAATCATAGACCAGCTAGGGCAAGTGGAAGAAACGATGAAATCAAAGAGCTAAAGAGAAAACTTCAAAGGGCAGCCTGAGAAGACAGTAAAGGGAAAGGTGTGAAGACCTACAGTTAGAAAACCAGAAAGAAAAAAAATCATACAGCATTATCTTCAACTGAAAGAACTCCAGAAAAAACTCAAGGCTTAAGCTACAATACTGAAGGTTTCTGTGGGCAAAGTATTGAATGATTTGGAAGCATCAGAAGATGGAAAAACCACAGAGTCACCGTATACCGAAAAGAATGAGCTTACATTCCCCCATTTTAGGAGAAAGTTCATGAGTAATAAACAAAGGTGCTTGAGGAAGACGCCCAAGCTGTACTCACAGAAAGCTCTAGTCAAAAGCAAGTCACCAAGAATTTTTGGAATACCAACGGAAAGCTTTCAAAAAGCTGATGATGAAGCACTGGAACCACTTCCTAGTCTAGGCCAGGGAATGTGGAAGAGAGTTACTTGACCAAATGATTGGATGAGATTCTTCTCTGGACCCATGTCAAAGAGAGGTGACCCAACAAAGTGCTCAAATACTATACAAACATATTACTGATATCAAATTCAAGGAAAACTTTAATAATGGTTGCAGCAGTACATTGACAGGGAGAGGCTGCCAGAGGGTCAGACCAGATTCAGAAAAGTACGTGGAACAAGGGCTCTCCTTGCTGATGTCAGATGGATCTCTATTTGTGCTTTACTGACTATGCAAAAGCATTCAAAGTGTGAGGTTTATAAAAAATTAAAGACAGCCCTGAGAAGAATGGAAATTCAAAACCACTTCACTGTGCTTATGCAGAATTGGTACGTGGATCAAGAGAGAGCTGTGTGTCAGGGTTCTAGTCTCTGCCCATATTTACTCAATCTGTATGCTGAGCAAATCATCAGAGACGCCAGATTCTTTGAAGAAGAACGCAGCATCAACGCTGGAGGAAGCTTATTAACAACTTTCGATCTACAGATGACAAAACCTTGCTTGCTGAAAGGCAGTAGGACTTGAAGCACCTGTCCAAGATCAAGGATTATAGTCTTCAGTAGGGATTACCACGCAATGTAAAGCCCCTTATCTTCACAATTGCACGAATGAGTAACATCATGATAACTGTAGAAAAAGACTGGCGTTGTCAAGGAGTTTGTCTTGCATGGATCCACAATCAATGCTCATGAAAGCAATAGCTGAGACATCACACAATGCTGTGCATTGGGTAAATCGGCTGCTTTAAAGCGTTGAAAAGAAAGGGGGTTACTTTGAGGACTAAGTGCGCCTGATCTGAGCCAAGGTATTTTCAGTGGCCTCAGACCCATGTGAAAACTGGGCACTGAATAAGAGATACCCAAGAAGCATCAATGCATTTGAATTACGGTACTGGCCAAGAATACTAAAAGTACCATGGACTTCCAAAATAAGACAAAAGAATGCTCCTTAGGGGATGTGGTTTGGACAGAACAGTCCCTGAGGAGGGTATTGTGCTTAGTAAAGAAGAGGGGGAGCAAAAAAATGCCGTGGCCTCGATGGACTGACCGTGACGGCGACAGGAGTTCAGAAATACGAAGGGCAGTGAGGATAGGACAGGACTGGACGCCATTGCCGTTCACGGGGTTGTCATGAGTCACAATCAACAGACACACCCACTGCTTCCTAAGAGGATGAAGTGGCAGGCTGCTTCTATAAGGGCTGCGACCATGGAACCTACACAGGATAGTCCCACTGGGTCCCATTGGTTGCTATCAGTCAGCTGATTTTATTTGCTTTTCTCACTTTTACAAGTTTGTGACTTGTAAATGTTGCTGACCATCAGAAAGAATTTGAGATACTAAAAAAAAATAAATTAATAAATCAGAAATTTTTCCCTTTCTTGGTCATTCTGAATGATCCAAGAAAGTTTCCTTTAAAATATCTCAAGTAAGTCTTATGATCCTATGGGTTCAAACCAGATTTTAGACAGAAACACTTGTGAGCACGCAGTTTTGGAGATAATTCTCCAGTTCTAATCCACGAAGTACTTTATGACTAAATTGCAAAATATTACTAATCAAAATGATTAGTAGATTACTAATCTAAATGATCATAGGGTCCTAAGTCAGTCAGCCATCGCTGAGTTTCTGACGGGGGGGGGGGGGAGAGAGGATTCCAGGCACCAGAGTGACCCAGATAACCTGATGGGACAGCCACGCACCTGGTACAGAGCTCAGCATCAGCCTCAAACATAAGGGGCATTAAAAAACAAACAAAAAGGTGTCACTCTTCTCCAAGTCTTACTCACTCTCCAAAAAATAAGAAAGTTCCAAACCAGTAAGAACCCAAGGCCAGGGCAGAAAACTGGCTTAAAAAGAACCATGGAGTTAAGTAATAAAAAGTACGGCCTCTTGGTAATTCTCTTCCTGCACACAAAGTCATAAGTAATTTTCTTAGTTCAAGATACACCAAAAAGATGTAGGAAAAGCATGGATCCAATTATGTGATTTGTATGCAAAGGGCCCAGAGGAGGTCGGCTTCATGTCCTGTGTTCCCTGGACTGCTCAGCTCTATCTCCACGCAGCACAGCACATGGCTTTTATATATGCATCGAGCAAACACAAAATCCAATGAGTATGAGTTAAATGAATGTTTTACAGTGAGGGGAAATTTTTCTTTTTTGAAGCTGTATAAACCCATTTAGGATAGTGCCCTGATTCCATGTTAGATCGGATAGCAGTCAAATGAGTCCTACTGTACTATGCTTAAGTTATTTAATGGACTCAACCAAAATTCTTAATTAAAAAACAAAACAAAGACAAAAGAAGACATGAAAAGCTCTTAAGCGAAAAATAAAGCCCATACAAATCTTTTGTGTCATACATTTAAAAATATGACAGTTTTGAAAACAATTCATTAGTTTGTGATGAATGTGTCAAAGAGTTCGATTCCAACTGGCTCATCACCATCTACATTTTAGTCCTCCTCATTCCTTAGCCAATTTTCAAGAAGGAATATCACCTGAAAGCCTTTAAAATCAGGTTAATCTGAGATTAGGAAGGTGATGTCTGAGTTTTCCCAATTACTACTAGTAAGTAAATAAAAGGAGCCTGTTTTAATTTAAAAAGAGGATAAAGAAATGGATGGTGTATATTCAAGGAAAAGTCACAAAATATCAGCTCAACGAATTTTTAAAATTTTATACCTATGAATATGGACTAAATTTAAGGTCAACAATTGCACCCTATGTGTTTAGCTACATGGCTTCACATGCATATTGTATAATACAGTAGAAAATAACATGATTCACAAGCTTGGAGTATGTGATGCTGGAGCTAACCCTTTTGAAGCAGACTGAAGCAGTGTTTTAGGTAAAGTTTTCAAGAACGAGAGATGAGCCTTTTGATTACCACAAGTCTGAACAACTTTGTTTGGCTGACAGATTCTTTAACCTCTGATACGTTCATTAGCAAAATGCCAACTAATTGAATCCATTGACATGAAAAACCACAGGCTGAAATCTGAAGTGCATCCATCAGGCTGACGGAGTCTGACTCAGCCACAGCAGTAACAGTCAGTGAGGTCAGGTCAAAGAGGGTTAAACCAAGTCAGGATATAGCCAAAGGAATACATCAAACGCTGATTTTAAAAGGGCAATTAATCTTAGACAGAAATGCTTCCTGGGGAATGAGATCTCAATCTTGAGCGCACACTACACGATGTAGCAGTAAAACTGTACGGAGACAAGCTTCCAGAGCTTTCATCCTCTGATCACAAACAGAAGGAGAGTGCTGTTTGTCAGGGAGATACAAGCCTATTTAAGAACACTTACATTAACTTCTTCCGGATCGACGCTACTTAGCAGTACAGGTCTTAATGAATATATAATATCACAGCTAATATATACCATGTAGCTCTTTTCATGCACCATTTTTCCCCAATCTTATGCATTTTACTATTTCTGCCAGCAACAATTCTACAGCCTTGGTTCTTTAACAATTTTTAACAAGGTTTTCAAAATACATCCATGTTAATGCTGATCACTTCTTATTGAGTGCATCAACCAAACTTGTAATTTAAAAAACCTCCAGATATTTAATCAACTATAATAATAATGTTACATAATTATAAAATTCCATGTTAATAAATGATGCCAGGCCTCCTGGCCATAAGATAAAAATATGTGATAACAACTACAAATTAGCCTTAGTCTCAATGAAGGAAAGAGGAGCAACGGTGAAATAAACATTGAAAACATAGAAACTCACTGGTTTTCTATCTGCTTTCAAACAATGACCCAGTTAGTCTAATGAGTGGAACAGGGCTTGTTAATATTTGTCAAATCTGAATTAGAGAATTCAGAATTAATTGTTCTACTTAATATACTGCACAAAGATTGAGGTCCCATGAGGTTTGTTTTAGTGAAGAGATACCTTGTTTTAAATTGCCCACATGAATGATCACTTTACTTTAAGGGAACTCTGGTTTCCAGTATTAAATGGTGAACTTAGTGAAACTAAAATAAAGAATAATAACCAAGGAGGGGAAAAATCACAAGTATATTCCAATGTTTTATCATCTTTAATTATGGAGAACAATGATTATTATTAATTATGTATTATTAAAAGAACACGCATCATTTCTGTTTTAGGAGCGATAATTGTCTATCGATAGGTATTTAAGAGATCCAGTAGCACTGAGATTAGTGAATGCTGCCCATGTGTTAGGACAAAACAAAGAAGTAGAAGGTGAGTGAACCAATTAAGGTAAATACATTGACCCACAGAAATTTAGAATTTTAGAGCACAATGATAAACATTAGAAAAACAGCTTTTTATAACTTTTTTTTGTGGGCATCACTGCCCCCTGGTGGAAGTAGGAGGCCCAGCCTTGCTCCTGGAGAGCTGATGCTGGGTTTGAACCGCAAACCCTGTGGGCCGCAGTCCCGCAAACAACCACTAGGCCACCAAGGCTCAGCCCTAGAAAAATAGTTTTTATACCCACTTAAAACAGAACTGAACACAATGTTTCTGTCCAAACTTGGTCATAGGACATCTATGCCCTGCTTTCATATAGGAAACATCTGGAGATCTCGTGGGAATTTCCACATTGAGTGAAGCTCTATCACTTCTTCCTAAGACTCACAGGCAATAAGAACCAGGAAAAATGAAAAGCACAGGGGGATGGGGAGAGACTGAAAAGGAGACGCTCCCACAATAGCCAAGTGACCCAGCCCCACGTCTGTCAGGCTCACAGTCTCTCAGCACAGTGGCACATGCACTCTTACAGTGGCAGGGTTAACTTACAAATAGTAGAAACGCTAAATATATGTGCTATCTAGAAAATTTAAAAAGTGATGTTTTGTTGGGTCTTTTTGCTCAAGGAAAAACATTCCCTAGCAGGACAACCTGTTGCAGTGTACCTGTGGCCCTCTTTGGGGCTTTTGGCTCAAACAGCTTTTACTATTAATATATTCGAATAAGTAATTGATGATGATGACTAGTCTCAGGGAAACAGTGCTTATTCCTTCTTTACAAAAGGAATACTCTTGGCCTTTCCAAAGGTACGATCCTGGAAAAGCATCAAAACCAGAGGCATGGAGCTCTAACCACATTCTGACGTGTTTCAGTCAGTTACAATAATGGCTTACAAGAAGTCAGCAGACATTTATTTCTTCCGTGGGTAAGACAAATTTCAAGAGTGTCTCTGAATACTCGGATAATCAGTCATTCAACAAACATCAGAAACAGGACAAAACTATTTCTTTCTAATTCTACATTCTGAATTTCTTCTATGTGTGGTTCAATTATTTGTGAAAATCCACTAACAAAACCAAAACATTGTCACTTATAGGATCATGAGAAAATTATAAAAGCTACCGTAATTTCAAAAAAATCTTGGGTTTTCCTCCCACCCTCCACTAAAGAAAGAAGACGTGCAGGGCAGGCACACACAGTGAGCACTCTCCAGGAATAAGCACGCCTGCAGAGCAGGTTATGCACATGTCAGAGAACAGATATTCTTCAACCAAGTAAGAAGCCAGGGCCAGGTTAACCTTCCATGTGGTGTGATGTGGGTGCAGAAACTGTACGAGAGGGCGAAGGTACACTAAGCCAGGCAAAGGGACTCGTTTCAGAGTGTGCAGGGATGTTTCTTATTTCCAAGCTTGATGGTCACTGTTTTACCAAATCCAACAACAACAACAATCAGATTACACACAAACAGTACAGGCCAGGGTCTCTAGAGTCATTACCAGGAAATACTATAAAAGAGCATGAAATCACAGAATACTTAGGGGAAAGCAAGCATTTGAAAATGCTACCTTAAACTGGATTAAAAGGCTAAAAAAGAAGACAAAAAAAAATGGTAGCCACATTTATAAGGGAAAACCAAGGAGCCAGTAGGTGTAGACCTGAATTGTAAACCTAGTTCTGCAGTTGGACACCACAGAGACCTTAAAAAATAGCTATGAAGAGATGAGACTGAACTAAATTAATTCCAAAGTTTAGGAATTTTCTGAAGATATCAAATACTAATAACTAATTGTCCAAGGTGGCTTGCGTGTTGCTATGATACGCAACAGGTGTTAGTGGCGCTCACAGACTATGATGAACCAGAGACCGAGAGTGAGCCATCAGCGCCTGAATGTCCGCCAACACCAGTCGGAGACACAGCCCATCATGGGAGGAGCAAGGGTCCGTATCTCACCAGCGATAGGGTCACCAAGGGTTAGGGAGTTGATCTGACAGTAGCTAACAACGACTTGATCAAAGTATTTTCAGTATTTTTAAAAACACTACCAAGTCTACAAGAAAAGAGAGAGGAAAAAAACAAGCTGTTCCCTTGATCAAAAAATGATTCTGAATTTTAGAACAAGTATACTTTCTACTAAAAAATGTGTAACGGCACGTTCTAAAGACCTAACAACAAAAAGAAGTTGACAAAGAGAACTTCATTAAAATGAAAAAGCGTTTATGCTTCAAAGAATTGCAGGTCACATCTCAAAATTAAATTCTAGAGCTTAAGATGCATCGATTGAGAAGGCGAAAAAAATGTGATGGTCTGCCATATTGGAGTTCCGAAGCAAGAAACCTATGGCACGGGAGTTGTAATTGATAAGACAACAATTTTTAAATTGTGTATTGTGCTAGAGACTCACCTCTGGATTTGGTTAAAGTTAATCGTGTAAAATTTAACTTAAACAGGAAATATTTTGTTTCAAAAGATTTTCACCTTTTAACCTCTCTGAAGTAACCCAGCAGTATGTTAGGCCGCTTATGTGAATTTGGCAACAAAGGACTGAAAACCAAATGGAAAGAAAGGCTTCATGTAGCTGATTACCTTCGGGAGCGACTGCAGAAGGACACACTTCTCTTAGGAGGTCTCCAAGGGTGTGCGGCTGTCCATCCGCAGCCACGGGACGGAACAGCTTCTGAATGAACGGCCGCTCAGTGGTTGTCTACGAAAACAAACGGAGCAGTCAAGTCTCTGCTGCTGCTCACTGCAAAGTCATAGATTAGAAATGTTCAACTGGTACTAGGTGTCTCCTGAGATGACATACACAGAAGCATAAACATCACCACAGACGTGGTTTTACCGTCCAAAGAAAAAAATGCCGAACAAATTCAAGCAAAGCTGTTCACGAAGAAAAGGTAAGGAAAAATTTAAACTGTGTTGGGACATGCATCCCAAAGACAACTGCCCTAGGTGTCTCAAAGACATCTAAAAAATCCAGCAATAAAGATTCTGAAAAGAACTGCAGCAGGGGGAGGCAGTGTCTTAATACACCATGCCACCCCTTTACAGCAAAGACCCCCAAAACCACGTGAAATAAAAACAGACGACAGTCTTGTATGCTAAGCATCAGACAAAAAGATGGCGAATTAGCACGAACACCAATTCAAGGTCGAAATGGACTGAACAGAATGAAAAAGAAGAAACCTGGAGGGAGGGTGAGCCGACAGTCAGCCAGACTAATTAAGCTGTAAACAATGACAATTCCAAAACAGAGAATAAAAATTGTGCTGATAAAACTCCCATATAGAGAAGAATTAAGAGCAATTTCAAGATAAAACAGGCTGCTTTGACTTGAAGAGGATTAATATAAACCTTAGGGTACACCCTCGGACACAATAAGAAATCTACTCACCAAAATAAGGAAAAATTCAACAATCACAGGAGCAACAACTAAAAAGAAAATCCATATGCAGACAGAACATGACACCAAAAGAGAATTATGAGAAGCAAGTGGCTAACACCATATAAAAAAGAAAGAAATGATTCCGTACCCATTGATAATCACATGGTGCGTAAATGGACTCAATGGACTCACCAACACAAAGTGGCAGAATGGATGAAAACCATGACCCATCAATATGCTGCCTAGCCTACAGGAGACAGACACGTCTTAAGACACGTCACCATAGAGAAGTTAAAAAACCAAGGATGAGAAAAAAGAAAACAACAATATATCAAACAGTATCCAAAGTAGAGCAGGAGTAACACTAGTTTTGGATAAAACAGGTTTTAAGTCAAATTTCAGTGTAAGAGACAATGGGCATTATATATGATTAAAGTATTCCTCTACCAAGAAGAGTCAATAATAGCTAAATTCTAACAGAACTGAAAAGACTAGTAACAGTTTTACAATAATAGCAGAGTTGATAGTGCTTTCATCAATGGACTGGACAAGGAAAAAACAATGGATGGATGTATGGATTTGGATAAGAGTTGTATAAGCTTCTCATAAAATTATTAAAAAACAAACAAAAAACCTACCCAAGAAAATCAACTGCGATGACCTCAGACATATGTAGAACGCTCCACCTGTGGAGCAGCGACTTTACCTGGAATGGCTCTTCCATGCATGTTTTGTACTAGAGGCCCGAAGTGATTTGGTGTGACCATGCAAACAGTGTGTATGAACACTAATAGGAGACTGGGAGAGTGATTAGTTTTGCCAAACCACTGGGCATGCATGTAAGTGTGCCGTCTCGGTAGAGAGAACCCAGCGATCATCCAGAAAGAGTCACCGGCAGAAGACCTCCATGTGAAGTGCTAAGAGGCAGCAGAGGCACGAGGAGGCCATAGCACCAACACCAGGAGACAGGGCAGGGTAGCTGTGTTAAGACGGTGAGGCGGAGTAGTGGATTTTCTGGCCCAGAGCACATGGTAGGCGGCCAAGGGTCTGAGGATCAGAGACATGCCCCAGAAGAGGTGTTGCACACACAACATTCTGCATCCTCAATAAGCCCCATAATCACGATGCTTGTCTATCAGCTCTCTGTGGCCACTGCAATGAATCAGCAAACCCAGAAGAGAAGTAGACTTCTGTGGGAGGGGAGGTCACTGTCACAACAGAGTCGAGGCTGGAGACTGGAGGCTTGCCCAATGTCTGCGTTATGGCAGTCGGCCAGAGGCTGGTGTGCAGTGGGGGATCCTTGTTTGTGTAGCCAGAGGAAGTCAAACTTGGTACTCATGCCACTGCCTCACTAAGCAACAGGAGCACAGTACTCAAGAGGCGGCACCTACATTTGTGAGAGTAAGATACGTGTGGGTCATTTTTCCTGAACAGATCATATTCTGGGCCACAAAATAAGCTCTAATAAATGCAAAAACAGTGATATAATTCAAACTGCATTCACTAAGGGGCTTTAAAAATTAGAAAGGGGAAAATTATATGGAAATGGAGTAGCATCTTACTTAAAAATTACTGGGTTGTGGAAAATTAAGAACAAAAAATTTAAAATCTTAAGAGGAAAATGAAAACAAAGCAAAAATATGCCCAGCCTGCTGGGACACAGCACTGTTTACCGTCCTCACAACACAATAGCACTTCTCATGCTTCCTCCTGTGTTTCTGGTTTCCACCGTCCTTTCCTATCCCTTTGCGCAGTCTCCTCTGCGCTGTCCTCAGGCACATGCTGCCCTTTGGACCTTACGTGCTGACTGCTGTGCGGAGGACGGACCTCCCAGAGGTTACTGCTGCTCACCCCGTATGTTGTGTATGGAGTCACTTCCAACTCGGAGCAACCCCACGCACAACGTAACGCGACACTGCCTGGGCCTGGGCCGTCCTCACAAGCGATACTGGGTTTGAGCCCACTGCTGCAGTCACGGTGTCACTCCATCCATCCGGTCATGGGTCTGCCTCTTTGTCACTGCTCTTCTACTTGAACAAGCACGATGCCCTTCTCCGGTTCATCCTAAGGCCTATCTACTTTTGGGATGGAAGATGAGCCACAGGAGTGAGTTGAATTCCAGCTTGAGGAGCGGTTGGAAGCCAGTCTCCAGGCTTTCCCTATTTTTATCAGACCGGTAAATCTGATTTTCACATTTTGAAAAATGACTTTGTGATCAATCTTCTGGTGTGTCTCCTCCTTTCAGGGAAGCTGGGAGCAGTAGGGACTCAAGGATGTGGAGATCCATCCGTTCTTCAGAGTAAGCCATCTCTGCCTTTCTCCACTTTTCTTTGTTTCAGATGGGACAAGATCAATAGCTCTACCTGAGCTGACCATTCACAGGTTATGAGGACCTCAGTTGCTCCTCACCAAAGCAGACTGTATGGGCTTTGTGGTCTATGTCACACCAACTCCTCCCAGGTAACTCATCCCTTCTATCGTGTGCTGGCTAAAAAGTTTTCCGAACTTTGTCCCCAGTACATATTACATACTTGGATATTCGCGTCCTGTAAAACACATTTGCAGAAATATCCGTTTGTAGGTGTGGCCTGGTTGCCTTCCCACATCCGTACGGCTTGTATGTCTGTGCGTCTACTCGTCTATTATTACTACTACTGAATGGTTGCGTGTGCCATAGTATTTACTTCTATTGCCTTTTATCCTTGTGAAATGTTAAATTTCTGCAGTGTGCAATTAAAGGACAATCTTTATTTTTAAAGAAATTTGCACTCAAGTATTTTTGTACTTTTTCTTGCACTCAAGTATTTTGTGGCAAAGTGTCAATGATGTCTGTTTCTAAATTTGACATGGCGTGCTTGTTTGTGTGTGGAAACATTAAATATAGGGGGAGGGCTATTAGTGAATCTAAGTGAAAGGAACAATACTTCAAATTGGAAAAATCTCCAGAGCACACTTCTCTTATAAGTATTCCCAGCACAATGTTATAATTGATTGCTTAAAATTCCATCAGGTCATATGTTTTTCAATGAAGGTTTCTTTCCCTCAACTACCCATAGAGGAGCACCACAAAGAAGAGGTGGCTTGAACCACAACTTGTTGTAGGGCAGAGGCTCAACCACGGTGGGGTCTGAAGACGGGGCTGTCATTTCACAGCGCTACAGCCTTACACTCAGCTTTTCTCTGCCTGCAATATGGAGTATGCCGTCCCCCTTCTATGTGCCGTGGGAATCAAGGACAAGCTGCACCAACCACAGGACAGGCGTTACAAGATGGTAAAGAAAAGGACAACCACTTTCCCTCTCTGTCGCTCCTGACTGCTATTTCCAAGTTAAGATGCCGAGTTTTTATTGTGATAATTCCTGGAGGGAAAACCGATAAACAAAACAAACAACTTGTAAGAACCAAATAAAGTTTAATACTTCTCAGGAATGTGGTTTCAACTATATAGTTACTTATGGTAACTTCTAAAAATTTACACACAACACATTTTAATCACATTCCAATGATATAATTGCGCGTCTAAGACAAGTGTGAAAAAAAAACCTGGAAGGGATTAAGTAGTTTGAGGATTACTATGCATTTAAATATAATTCAATTCACTACAAAAGCTGGACTCTTTAGGGGATACGTTTTTGAAGTATAATCTCCTTCGATTTTTAGAAGCACATATCCTATTCTATGCTAGAGGATTGGAGAACAGTTTATCATCAGCTCTTTGCAGACAAGTGAGGGGAGTTCAGGAAAGAAACAAAGAACAGCGGAGGTGGCCAGAGTGCCACCACCCACTTAGGGCCTTCTATCTTCTAGGCAATGAAGAGCTTTTAAGACTTTTTAGCAAAGGAAGTGACGTGATGAAAGAGGCTTTTCCTGAGGCTAATGGAAAGCAGCACCGTGGACAATAACTTTGGTGAGAGGTGAGCTCAGGATGATTGGTGGGGGGCTGTCGGAGTAATGTATGACAACTGGGCCTGGGCCAGTGGACAAGGAGGGGTAGGACTGTACCCCAACTTAAAAAAATATATATACTTAATGAGCAATGTACTTACATGCCAAGCCCAGCGCTGCCAAGTCAATTCCAAATCATAGCGCCCACTGGGCAGAGAACCGTCCCCTGGTGTTACAAGGCTGTAAGCTGCACGGAAACTGACAGCCACGTATGCCTGACCAGATGGCGGTGGGGTCCCACTCCTGGTCTTTGGTCAGCAGCTGCGTGGGCACCTCTTGCCTCCCACAGCCTCACCTAAAAACAGCTGAGGATTTCAGCAGGGCCAAGAACGCTTTCCCCAGAAGTTGGTCATCTCATGCTTTCTAAGACATGTTCTCTGTCCTTCCTAATAGGACTTTGAGGCAGTCAAAACTACCTGAGAACTATACGCTACACAGGAAAGGCCAAATAGTTACACAGTAATAAATAGAGATTCGCCTCTACCTACTCCTGAAAAACAGCCACTTTTCATTAACTCTTTTGTTAATGCTAGGCAGCACTTATAAAGTTTTAACTTCTGCAGTTTTTAGTAATGACTTAAAGAGAGCAAAGTACCAGCGTGCGCTATTATTCTCAGAGTGCCTAAACACTGTAGAATAACCAAGAAAACACTCATCAACATTAAATACTGCTTCTTAATATAAAAAACTTTATTTGGTGAGTGGGAGGGAGGAGGAGTCCATCACAAGGTTGTATATATAGCCCCTCCCCCAAGGGGACGAATAACAGAGTGGGTAAAAGGAAACAACAGTGTAAGATACAAAATAATAGTAACAATATAAAATTGATCAAGGATTCACTTGGGAGGGAGAATGGAAGAGGGAGGAGAAAAAAAGAGGAGCTTATACCAAGGGCCCAAGTAGAAAATGTTTTGGAAATGATGATGGCAACATATGTACAAATACGCTTGATATAAATTGATGTATGGAATGTTGTAAGAGCTATAAGAATCCCCAAGAAAATGGTTTCAAAAAACAAACAAAACTTCATTTTTAAAGACAAAGGCTGAAATTCATGTTCCGATAAAAAAACCCAATGAACAATTTCTGTTTAATATCTGTTACAGAGAACCTGTAAAAGCTTAATATCTGTGTCTTGAAATTTACTATGTTACAAAATAGCAAATAAGTGCCCAAGTTACAACAAAGACTGGGAAACTGTCCGTTTTGCAATTACTTTTCCTTTAAGACAAAAGTCGTCCACATAGACTCAATCTGCTGTGGTGACACCCTCGGAGGGCGGTCACTCAGATTTTCCAAAGTGAGTCAAGAAATCTCATTAGGCCTCTGCTGGCGCTCAGCTGAGAAGACTGAGTTATGCCAGGAAGTACTTAATAGCTATCTTCCTATTGAATATTACTAGAATTTAAACGAAAGTTCCATGAGCTTACATTCTGTAAACCTGAATTCGGTACACAGGAAATCATGCTCTTAACCTCAATGGCAACCTTAAAGTCCATCGACGCTGTAGCAGGAACAGCACAACACTGACTAGATTTAGACACACATGGGGCGTAAGTGGGGGTGCTCTGGGCTGCTGCTCGCTCCTTGGCCTTCATTCATGCGCCTTGACAACTGACCCAGTGGTGGAAAATTTCCCCTGTTGACTGACTTTGGAGATACAGTGGCAAAAGTGGAAGAATCAAATTTGTAAAACACATCAAGCTGACTCTCAAACTTCCAGTGGAGTCCAGAGTATTAAAACTGAAATTCATCTCAAGTCTTACAGCTGTAACATGGCATTTAATACACTTCATCTAGGAAGAGTCTATTCCATTATGGTGAAATAAATGACTAACATCAATGTTGATAAAACCAACCTGCTGATTCAATAAAGCAGTCATTATGAAACCCACCTCCTTCGAGTCGCCGCTGAGGCAGAGCGACTCTACGGGACAGGGTAGAATTGGCCTGCTCCTGCGAGTTTCTGAGACCATGCTTTGCCTTCACCTCTGTCTCCCACAGTAACTGCTAACTCATGACAGCCGAT